>JABUQX010058542.1:0-57963 GCA_015478945.1 Trachelipus rathkii
ATATGCATATAAATTAACACTTGCTATAGTTTATTTGAGTCCTAAATTATCACTCTCTAAAATAATAATCTATTAGGTCATAAAATATAATTGAATATTTTATTATATATTAATATGTTGAGAAGTAAATCCAAAGGAAGTATATATATCTATAGATTTTTTTTTTCTGATATTCCCAGGAGATTCTTTTCAGTCCAACAATGAATTTTTCAAAAGTAAAGAGTTACATTGTGGTCTCCTTTGAAATTTATGAAATTGTTTCAAAAGAAGAAGTTTGTCTCGGCTTTTTTTCTCTGGTTTGAGAAAAAATCTTCAATCTGGAAATCAAAAGTCTTCTAGGGTCTTGCACCTAGAAAAGCTGCTATCCTTAAGAATATATTGGCGGGCCTCTTGATGTGAAATCAGAAGATATAGTAGTCTTAAGCAATAGTCTAATTTTTTTGACGTCAAGTTGATTAGGCCTAACGTTGCGTATCTTCATCCTTGCAAACGTTGAAAGATAATCTTCAAATTTAAAATGCCTATCTTAATCTTGGGTCTTGGTATTTCTTCCATATAATAATTTTAATTCTTTAGGCAATTCTGGAAGAGTGAGGGGTATAATGCAGCATTTTTTGATTAATAATCCTCACATAAAGGGTGTCCAATTATGGGTATGTGATTGCTACCAGGTTGCATTGGTAAGGAAGGGGTTGTTTGCCAGCCTGTTGAAAGGGTGGATGCATACGTAAGGGATTAATTTAAAATATTTTGGGAGATGGCCCCGACACAGCCTGCGGATTCTGAGGTTGGTTCCTCCATAAAGAGTTTCATGGGTTGGTTTCTGTCCCCCGAAGTTCCAACTAAAATTCACATCCTATTTTTAAATATTCTGTTTATGTGTTAAGGAAGGAATAAGTCTTTTTCTTTTTTTTTGTTGAAGGGGGAGTGGTTCCAGGCGTGCGATTTAAAAAAATGGTACATGAATGATTTGGGTATTATCTAAACATGTTTTGTCCTTTTTATTTTATTTGAAGCAGACCGCTATATATGAGTATAATATACGCTTATAGTATAAGTATTACCGTAATTATCATTCACTCACTTCTTTCCCAGACTTGGGTAAAGGAGGTTGGGCATCACTAATGCACTGGGAAACAGAAAAGCAGTAGAAGAACATGAACAGGCAAGTCGAAAAGAGAATCCAGCCTTAAGTCCCCTTTATATCCTTAAAGTGAGATGGTCGCAATCAAAAAATCGCACCTAGAGGTTTCCACGAGACTGCGCGGACCACTCAGTGTGGTTTCGTCAATGTGGGGCTCATCCTCTGGGCAAAGCTCACATACCTATACTCCTTCACAAAACCGTCATTCACTCTAGATCGTGTGCACCTTTCTTCTCGCTCTCCTGGAGAAATTCGAGTACACTACTCAATACATTCACTTTTTATCTTACAAGTCCCCAGGCGGTCCGATTTCCAGCAAAGCTTCTCATCCACTATACTGTAATCTCGGCTTAACCTAACCGATCTAGTCATCCATCCTTTCTATATTGACCAAACCAGATTAAAATATTTAATATATTCTCTCATTTACGAGGCCATTCTATTACACCACAGAACTCCCAAAGAGGTCATTCCTCATTTTATTCATTCTTCTACACCTAACACGCCTCAAAGATTGCCCATCTGAAACAGAATTGGTACCTTAAATCTATACCTCTAATTCCACACCAAGCTTCACTATTATACATTAACACCGTAACAACATACATCATACAGTCCCTTTGCATCACCAACTATTTAATTGCACCATAGTCATCTTACCTTTTCAGTTATCGTTCAAGCAACTATGGAAAATCAAAGTTTTCTCTTAAAATCTAACAAAGCCTAGTTTCAAAACTTGGAATTGCTTATTCAACTGCTCCATCCAACACAGGATCATTTCACACCGCGACTCCCCTTGCTCCGCCACTAAATTGCCTACTGGTAAGCTGTTTACTTATAAACCCTCCTTTTTACACACTTCTAGTAGCAATACTAGAACCAAGTCCTCTCAAACTTTCGTCAGATTATGCCAACAAAACCAAATCATGCAGAGTACAAAAAGCAGTGAGAGCCCCCTCCACCGCTTTTTCTTTCTTCATCAACTAAAACTTCACTTCCATCAGAACAACAATATTTCTTACATTCTTCATCCACTTCAGAGATCGTCCCATTAACTTTAGCCATTCGGACGTCGGATTAAAAAGATCTCTCTCCAGCTCCACTTTTAATATAAACCATTCACTGTCACGCGCACCTTGACTTTCCTTTTTGTTATAATCCTCATTATAGTGTAATAATTTATATATTACTATCATATATATCACTATATATAGATATTATATGAATATTATGATATTATATATATATATATATATATATATATATATATTTAGGTATATATATATAGTTATTATAAATAAGTCTATACTATATATATTATAATATACAATATATATATATCACAATATATATAATAATATTTATATATATATATAGTAATATAATTATATATATATATATATATATTATAATGATATATATATATAATATTAATATATATAATATTCTAATAAGTATATATATAAGATGACTTATATTATATATAGATATATGATATAAATAATAGAAATATATATATAAATATATAATTATATATAATAGTAAATAATATATAAAAGAATAGATATAATATAAACATATTATTGAAAGTAAAAAGATATGCAAAGGTGCACCACACTTTTGCCCGGTCAAATATTTGAACAGAAGGCAAGGGTAAAGTGCAGGGTGTTGTTCAGGAAAATATATACCTGAATTGCTCCCATCACAAATCATTTATCTTGGAAACAATACAGTTAAAGACAGCTATATATCGAGTCGGCGTGGACTTGTTGGTGGGAAGAGAAAATGGCATGAGGGAGGAAGGGTTTGTTGGGTAGACTCGAATGTGAGATGAACAAACATACTTGTATATAAATGCTGTGTGATTACACTACTTATCTAATTATTAATTATATTAATTTATAATTTATTATTTTATTTATTTATTATTATTATTACTTATTAATTATTCATTATTTATTAATTTATATTATTATTATTGTAAATAACTTTAAAGAGATATAATGTAAATGCTCTGGAGAAAACGAAATAGTCTTTAATTTTGAACACATTTTTAAATGAATATATAGGTACGGTGTGGTGCTGCAAAAACTACACTTGTTCCGAGGCTATTACTAAAATCTCAATATTCCAAAAATAAAAAAATCTCAAATGCAGATATTTTTTTTCATTAGCTGGAAGAGGGGTATGAAAAATTTAAAATTTAACAATTCTCAATGAAAAACTATTGTTGGTCAATTTTTATAAAAGTTTCAGGGTAAATTGATACTGGGCGAGTATACATATTTTTTTATTTAGAGCATCAGGTTATATATACCTAATAACGAATACGGGAACGTCTTTTGCCCTCGGCGTTAAATATACTAAATTTGTTCTCCAAATCCGTCGTATTTAACGTGCCAACTGTTTCTTCAAATCTTTTTATAAATAAATAATGTTACTGATAATTTAATTTAAAAAAAATTCTATAACTCTTTAGTAATTTTAAAAATGGAAAATTAATATAATCTCTTTGCAGAAAATTTCTATATAGTTAAAAATAAGGAAATAGAAGAGATTTTAAAAATTTTTGGTGTAAGTGCCTTAATAACAATTTTAATTTCTAAATATTGTATTTTTTGAAGTTTTGTAGCTCCCTTAACTACATCTACACACTCGAAAGTTTCATAAATATATCAGATATATAGTAAAGAATTAGAGCAAATGCTTCAATTTAGACTATAACTACTAGTTTTAAAACAAGAAATAAGCATCTAAAATTTAAAACTTAAAAGAAGTAAACTTATCCTTTCCCGAATGCCGAATATTTTATTCCAATAGTATAAAGAATAAATAAAATACTGATCTTAGATTTTTTTTTTAAAAAGAGAGTAATAGACTACTTTCCACCCCAACCAGTCTATGAAACCTTGGCCCCTTCGGTCTGTTTAGGCCGAGTGCTTTACCAGTTAGCTAAGTAGATTCTAGAAACCGCATCAGTGAGTTGATTTCTCATGACTGTGTTTAATTAATATAAACACTTTAAAGAAACATTAATCATTACCTTGGTTATGCATAAGACGCTATTTATACCTGCTTTTAAAAAATATTGGAGTATATAAATAAAGTCATGCCTCATATAATTTTTTTGTAATGAGAAAGTTTTAACAGTAACTAAATTAAAGCAAAAATAGACGCATTTCATCTTTTGCAGGGTGGAAAGTTTTATTTTCTTTCACGAATTATCAAAAGGTTGATTAAACACATGCCCTCACTAAGCACACTAGATGGAAAGGAAGCAAAATGGTTGACAAAAGAATTGTTTAGGGTACCTATTTGAGAGAGAGAAGAGAGAGAGAAGAGAGAGAGGAGAGAGAGAGAGAGAGAGAGAGGAGAGAGAGAGAGAGAGAGAGAGCGAGAGAGAGAGTAAAAGAGAGAGAGAGAGAAGAGAAGAGAGAGAGGAGAGAGAGAGAGAGAGAGAGAGAGAGAGAGAGAGAGAGAGAGAGAGAGGAGAGAGAAGAGAGAGAGAGCAGAGAGATGAGAGAGAGAGAGGAGAGAGAGAGAGAAGAGAGAGAGAGAAGAGAAGAAGAGAGAGGAGAGAGAGGAGGAGAGAGGGAGAGAGAGAGAGAAAGAGAGAGAGAGAGAAGAGAGAGCAGAGGAGAAGAGAGAGAGAGAGATTGAGAGAGAGAGAGAGAGAGAGTAGAGAGAAGAGTGTACGAAGAGAGAGTATTATCAAATAAAATTCCAAGTAGATGAGAGAGAGAGAGAGCAGTAGGAGAGAACAGAGTAGAATTCAGAGAGAGAAGAGAGACAGAGAGAAAGAGAGAGAGAGAGAGAGAGAGAGATGAGAGAGAAGAGAGATGAGAGAGAGAGAGAGAGAAAGAGAGGAGAGAGAGAGGAGAGAGAGAGGAGAGAGAAGAGAGGAGAGAAGACGAGAGAGAGGAGAGAAGATGAGGCAAGAGTGGAAAGGAGAAGAGATGAGAGAGAAGAGAGAAGAGTAACAGAAGATGAGAGAGAGAGAGAGAAGAAGATAAGAGAAGAGAGAGAGAGAGATGAGACGAAGAGTGAGAGATAGAGAGAGAAGAGAGAGAGAGATGGAGAGCAGACAAAGGATTGAGGAAATGAGAGAGAGAATGGAGAGAGAGAGAGAGAGAGAGTACGAGGAGAGAGAGTAGAGAGAGAGAGAGAAGAGCACGAGAGAGAGAGGAGAGAAGAGAGGCAGAGATGAATAGAGAAGATGAGAAAAGAGAGAAGTAGTCAGAGAGTGGTAGAAGAAGGAGAGAGAGAGGAGAGAGAGAGAGAAGAGAGAGTATGAAGAGAGAAAGAGAAGAGAGAGAGAGAGAGAGAGAAGAAAGAGAGCGAGAAATGAGAGAGAGAGAGGAGAGAAGAGAGAGATTAATTTAATTATTATGTATTTTCTTAAATAAGTAGTAATTTATCGCCTGAAATTAACTCCACACATAATGGTTTCCTCCAAAAAGGTTTGAACTATGATGAAATATGCTTTCATAAAAAATAAAATAAAGATTAAAAAAAGTAAATAAACTTTTTCAAATTGAATTCCTCTTCTAGCTGAATGCATCAAAAGTGTTGAAAACAGAAGAGAGTTTATAGTATTTAAAAGAAACAGTTATGATAATATCGCGCAAAATTTGTCGGGTCTTGTAACTAGAAACTCGCTCAGAAATTTTTAATGTGGCACTAGTAAATAAAGATAATAACTTCTTTGAAAAATAATATTATTCCATAATAAGAATCGTTTGTTTACATTTCCAAAACAGAAACACTAAATATAAACGAACATTCTTTTTTAATTCTGCTAGATTCTTACCAGACTTTTTCTAATGCCAGAAATCTTATGTTCAACTGAGTGATCAGTCCCCTCACAAATGTTCGTTTCCTTAAATACTGATGACTCATGTTTTTATCTTCAACTCCCATTTCCTTTTGATCATATATGCTCTGTGTAAAATGTTAAGAGTTTCTTTCTGTGGAAAAAGATTAAATTTCGTCAAATGTACGTAACGGGTTTATTGACACAAACAACACAAAGTTATAAAATAATACATAGATAATAATAATAATAATAATATATAATAATATCAAATAATAATAAAATATAATAATAATATAAAATAATACAATAATAAATATGAATCAAAATAATAATAAAAAAATAAAAATAATATAAAAAAATATAAACTATAATAACATATAAATAATAATAATAATAAATATAATAAATAATATATAAATAATAATAATAATGAATAATATCACTAATAGTAAATCCTTACCTGGGACTCTCTGTTCTTCATACGCATTCGAATATTGTACAAACCCCCAACAACTTCCTTTTACACAATCAGCACCACACCACCTCTATACTCTTGACCTATATGCGTTCACCATTTCTGCCATCGTTTCTGTACCTTCTACTTTATACTAAGGTTTTCCTCCCTATTCCATCTTTACTCTTAGTATCCATAATAATCAACTCAAAAATATTAGCCTTAAAATATCTTCAATGGCACGGGAACAAGTATGAAATTTTATGAGAAATAGTTAGAAATATCTTTTTATTAATCTTATTGAATGGTTCAGTTATTCTTTCTAAATGATGAGAGATTAAAATATATATAATTATAAGTAATAATATCTACTATAATATATATATATACTATATATAATACAATTATATCATATATATATTTTATCATATGATATAATAGTTATATCAATATATATCATCTTATATATATATATATATATATATATATATATATATAATATATAATATATATATTATATATATTCTATTATCAATTTGCATACTAATTCCCAAATACCCTTTATTCAAAGCTTATTCCAACAGCCCGACCCTGACAAACCACAACACATAACACAGCTACAACAAGATGAGGCGACTCGGCCATAACCCAATACAGAACCCAAGCCGTGAAAACAGATTAAATTTCCTCTCAACTCAACAATACATCACACCGAAGCATTCACTCAAAACTTGCGCTAACTGAACTAGAATGTCTGCACGAACCAACAAATTCATCTATCACGACTAATCACAACAAACCGCCCACTTGAAACTAAAATCAATCTCAAATCTTTTTAAAACCACACACACACACATCCCAATAAAACAAAAACACCCAAAATTCTTGGGGTAACACTGGCCACACGCCTAACCTTCACACATAACATAGAAAACATGACAACATCAGCAAATAGGAAACTAAACATAACTAAGAACCATACGCTACAACGGACATTAATGCAACAATAAACAAGATATTCATCTCATAGTACAGAGACCATACACCGTCTTTCAACAGCAACAACTAATACCTACATTACCTATGAAGGACCATATATGTTACAAATGGAACATAGAAAACTTCAAAAACACTCCAAAGCAAGGCAGACTGAAAATTATAACAGGTTGCGTAACTACAACCCACAACAACACTTACAGAAAAGCAAAATATTATCCAAGAAAACCATTATAGTAAGATGACCTAGGCACACAGTTCTATAGCGTGAAAAACACAACACGACTTACAATCCCATAGACGACACTTGCACTTTCCAACCCCTAAACTACACAGGTTAAAACAACCTCCATATTCCCCCTGGTTTATATTAAGTACGTTAAAAAATTTCCTAAAGAGATTGAATCCGGCCCCACAGGTCAACCCAGGTCAATTCTCTGACAAATACACCACACCTCTTACCCGATCACCTCTATCAATTTGTAGGAAGAAATTGGTGCCAATGGTGGTTTTTTTTTGTGCCGCCGTGAGTCCCCCTCAAGGTGCAAATTTTAGAACTCTTCTTTAAATGATGTGTTTTAGTATTTTTTGATTATTAGCGGTTGCTGTTGTATATATTTTTTTTAGGGGTGTTTTCTCTTTCATCCTCTTTCAGTGCAAAAATTCACTTTTTTTTTTTTTTTTTTATATTTTCCCCCATAAAAAATGCACCTGAAAGTTGGTGAGTTTTTAAGGGTTTTGTGATATTTTTCTTTTGAATAAACACAAACATGTAACGTTAAATGGTAGTATACTTTGTTTTTTAAAAATAACATTTATTTATCCTCTTAACATATTTTTTTTTTTTTTTTAATTATTAATTTTTATTTACACTAATTTTTTTCAATAGTTTTTTATCATCCTCTATTTTTCCCTCTCCACCAGATACAATTGAAAGCCAACAATATTCTATTTCTTTTTTTGAAAACTCCTTTTGACTTTTTTAGGATACATCTTTAGGCACGTGCTATTAGCAAATAATTATAACAATGTATATTTGTGTATTTATGTACATTTTATATTTTTTTTTTTAAAAAATGAGTGTAGCTATATCATTTTTCAAGTACAATAGTGATATGTGAAAAATCAATTTTTTTTACCAAATGTGAAACTTTCATTTGATTATATTTATTAATGATGGCTTAAGTTTTTAATTAAATATATTATTATGTTATTATATATTATTTTATATATTTATTAATAATATTATATATATATATAGATTATATATCTGATTATGATGATAATATATATAATATAACTTATATAAATATATTTATAATATATAATTTATTTATTGCTAATATCATATAATAATAGTATATTATTATATCACTTCCGTTATATATATAATTTTTATTAATCTAATAATCTATATTTCTATTAATATTATATATATACTATATATATAAACTAATGATTACATTATCCTTTACTAGACTTATATATATATATATAGTATACATATATAAATATATCTATGAACTGTACCACTATATAAAATTTTGCTTTCCGCAGCGATTAGTAGGTGTTGTCGATTTTTATTTATTAAAAATCATGCTGAATAGCCTAGGTGTTACGTATAACTAATAATATTCAAACAAGATGCGTATCGCCCTCATAGATTGTCTTGAAATTTGGACCCTCTTAAAAATTCGCTGAAAAAAAAAATTCCCTAAATCAGCGTGGAACAAATGATCAGCAATCAATTTTTATTCGGATTGCCTGCAGACAATACATTGCCAGAAGAATCTTTGCCTGTGTGATAACTGCAGAAGAAATTCTAAAAGAATCATTGACACACAACTGGTTCATGCCAATGAAATCATGTAGTTCCAGCATGAAAGCTCACAATGCTTTCTACAGAACATACGCATGATTGACTTAAATTGCATGGAATGTCTTTTTCCTCTATCAATGGATAAAATCCATTATCACAAAATTAAAGGAACTGATTGAATTTATACTGTTGATTTATCCTAATAAAGAAGTGGTGTAAGTACCTTATTTCTCAGAACATCAATACTAACATTAAATTGTAAAACGATATACACAGGTTAATTAAATTATACTCAACTGACCTCTTAATAATTTTATTGCATAAACAAAATTTTAAAAATTATTAAAAAAAAAAAAATAGCCAAATATATTAGTTTTCAATAAGTACAATGGCATTTGACCCCGATTTCCACTTTCTGATTGCACTCTGTTGAAAAAATTACCATTTTTAACCTTGAAAAAGAAAAATTGAATTTTCCACAAGTGAAGAACCGAAAGAAGGAAATAACCAAGCAGATAAAGCCAGAATAAAAATTTCAGACTGAGCGGTGTAAATTAGATAAGATAAAATTTAAATGTTTTTGCAGCAACGTTCAGATGATTCTAGCCCTACATTTATAATTAGTTCCCTAAGTGTAATTATTTATTTCGACTTATTTAATTATAACTTGGCAATAGTCATAAATCTATAAGAGTTTTGTTAAATGGGTCAGCTCTGAATATCTTACATTTTCCAGAACTAAAGTTAAAATTTTTCTACAACTATGTATGTTCTAATAATCTTGCAAAAGGTTGACTATTTAAACTTGAATAAAAAAAACATATTTTAATGAAAGATAATATTATAAAAATGTACAAACTGTATATGACGTAGATTCTTCATTGTGCTATCTTATTCTGTGGTAAAATCTTTCTCGGAAGTTAAATTTTTAACTTTGGTACCTTTTTTCTCATTTTTTTTTAAAACTTTGCCAAAATATGTGATTTTTAGATTCTTTTTTGTTCACCCATTTAGTTGCAATTCTAGCGTTCAGTCCATTTTGTCTATCATAGTTGTCTTTTGGCAATTAAGATTTTTCTAAGTTGATTCTTTTTTTGGGTTTTTTATTTTAACTTCCAGATTACAATATACTTTTCGTTAACGTAATTCTGTTATCAGGTTATATAAACAATTTTGTGTGACTATTATATATCTTTTTATTATATCTTAGTTTTTCATGTAACCGCTATGCTCATTCATATATGTAGTTCTCCCCGCTTATTTTATTTTATATTTCAATCATGCGTTTTTTTTTTTGCTATTTTATATATTTTTTTTATTTTTTTTGTGTATCTTTTTTCTATTATATATTGTCTTCATATGGTAATATATTTTATTTCAATTATTTATTTTTTTTTATTTTTGGTTTTTATTTTAATTTTATTATTTTATTTGTTTTTCTTTTTTTCTTCTTCTTTTTTTATTTTCTTATTTTTTTCAATTATTATTATTCATTTTATATCTTTTTATTTTATTTTTTTCTTTTATTTTTCGTATTTGTTTTTTTTTTATTCTTGTCTATGCTACCTTATGACATTTATATTTGGTTTAATTTTTAATTTATTTTGTGTTTTTTGTTTTATTTATTGTTAATTTTATATCTGTTGATTATAGTCTGGTGTCTGTTTCATAACTGGTGCTACCCATTTTTCATTATTTTATATGTTAATGGAATAATTTTGACCCGAATTCTTCTAATAAGTCTTTTTCAGAGTTGTATATGTGTTTTTATTATTTGTTTTTTATTACTCTTTTATGTGTTGTTTTTTTATTTAATTTTTCTAATATTCTATTTTTGTTTTGCTTTATTAATTTTTTGTTTTTCATGTGCCTAGAGTTTGTCGCTTGTGATTATGTGGTATTTCTTTTGATTGCGTTCTTGCTTTTTTTTTTTTATTGTTTTCTTCTCAAAATAAGAATTTTTTTTTTTTTTTATTTTTTTTTTTTTATGTTTTTATTTTGATAACAATCCTTGGTTTTTTAAATTTTTAAATCTTTTTTTTGTGCATAGTGTTATATTTTATTATTTATTTTTTTTCTTTTATTTTGCTATCTTTTCTTAGTATTATATTTTTATTTTTATTTATTTTGTTTTTTTTTTTTCTTTTTGTGATGGAAATATTATGTAACCTATATTTTTCTCTTATATAATTATTTTTACTATTATGTTTTTTTTTTTGATTTGTGTGTATTGTATTTTTTGATTTTTTTTTTTTTGTGTTTTTATTTATATAAATGAATGAGTCTTCATTTACTTTTTTTCTTCTCTCTTATCAGATATATAAATTTTAAAATATTTAGTGATCTAGTTCCATTTAGGATGTGATTTCTTTACATACCAATTCTTGCAATATGAGACCAAAATTTAGTATGTTAACTGAAGCTGTGCAAATCCCTGTTAACATAATAACCGTTCTTCTAGTGAAGTATACCGACCATTATCTTATACTATTTAGTTTACCATCTACACATATGCCTACCAAAGTTTCAAAATAATTTTGTATATCTTAATATTAACCATGTAACATGGTTTTAATCAATTTTAATCAACTTATAAAAAATTCAAGGAGAATTAAAAAAGTGTGAGTTAACCTTAACCTAGAGCAGAAGTTCACATTGCTCCATTATATGTCAATTTATGAATCTATCAGAGAACACTGGTGTATAGATGAATTTCTTTCTTTCAATAGCTATTGAACGTTCTATTCAGAAATTGGAAAATAATTACAAACATGTTATACAAAAATGAAACCTATGCTCTTTTTATTAGTATTGTGGTTATACTGACAGATAAAATATAGAAAATTTTTAAAAATAATTTAAAACAAAACATAAAAAATATTAGTTTAACACATGATAAACCAAGCACAACACTAAAATATGCCAAATACCAAATATATCATGTTATTTTATAAAAAAGAATACCTAAAAATATTACTAATCTTATGAATTATTAAATCTAATATTTCTTGATTCTAAAGTAGAGCAGATGAAGTTTTTCATTAACCATTTTCACACTGAGGAGAAAAATTACTACAATTGATATATGTTCACATATACTTCCTATCATTATGTTTTATGTACAAGATATGACTAAGCAAACGTTAAATATGTTCTAAAAGTAACATTATTATGCACTTCTCGTTATTATTCTAGGCTGAAATACATAAGCACCAATACTTAAATCTAAATGGTTTTATAACCAATAGTATATATTTATTCTACTTTTCCAAGCATCAATATAACAGTCTTTACCGACTCTTCCAAAAAATACAAAAAAAAATTAAGTATATTAAAAAAAGAGGATGAGTGAGAGTGTGACTTTGGACAAAGACAAAAAAACAGATGATATTCATATAAAATTACATTATTGATTGAGAAATATATAAATGTTATAGCAGGTTTATTCAAAAACAAATAAGAATGATCTAATTAATTTGGAGGAGCTTTATAGATAAAATAGGTGATAGAAGAGACAAGGCAAAAATACACAATAATGTATATGATGAAAAATTGAGCATTGCTGTGAAGATGAGAATCACTTCTTAACAGGTAAATTTTTTTTCACGTCCTTGGTTTGATTGTATTGGGGTGTTGTAAACAGAACAAGTTGCACATATAAGCCAGATCTTCCTCTATTCAACGTCCATTTTCTCTATCAGAACGCAATATTCACCACTACGACATTCCATCTATTACTAGAACTTTGAATCTATTATATTTGGGGTTTAAAAGGAAAATGTTTTGGGCAAAGAAATGAAGATTCAAGCTTTCATTTTCAGTATTTTGTGACCAATGAAAGTATGAAAATTAGAAAAGAAAATAATGCAAAAGTCTTTTACGCTTCTGCAGATTCCAAAACTGCAGTTCCTAAAAGTAGGACACAGAAGATTTCATAAAATTTCCTCACAAATTGGACACAAATAGGAAATAATGAAAGTTTTTTTTGAAACCTGAAACTTCTTCAAAAGAAAGTTATCACGAATCAAGAGGATGAAGAAAATGGAGACTTGCCTGAAAGCAGTCCTATCAAACGATAGAGACAGCATAAAAAATCCGATTTTAAACACCACCAATTGTGGACAATATGTGATTTGGTCAAAATAATAAAAAAAAATGGATAGGGATTGTTGAAAGCTATGATGATCGAATTGATGATTTTAAAATTACTTTTACATCGCCAGTGGATTAGTGAATTTTACCTTCTTATCGGTTCCCTACTGATGGGTGCCGGGATCGTAGACTATAGTTTGCTTATATGTTGAATGGTCAATTGTAATACAGATTTAGGCTTGTGGAACGTAGTAAAAGAAGTTACAGATGCCTATCTCGTGGTCACCCTAAATGCAGGAGCTAGGGATAGGCATTTTGTAGGATTCAATACAATTTTCAAAGAAGAGTCTTGAAGGCATGTTTTGAATTGATTTATGATTGAGTTTGCTAGCATTATTTTCTAGGGTTGCGTCTCTCTTAGCTCCCATGAGTATCTCATATGCGTTTTCTAACTATTATTTAGTGAGTTTTGTATGGATAACTATATGGTGATTTTAGTGAATTGAGATCATGAAGGGATAAAATTATGAGAGGCTCTGTTTGTGGAAGGAAAGCCGGATTTACCTACTTTTTCTATGAATTATTATTTTTTTGATCATCTAGTGTAAGGTACCTTGGTTTGTTCGATATTGAGCGTCGATTTATAATATTGTGCTTTAGAGTATCGTCTTGTAAAGTTTAGTTTTGTATAACTGGCTTACATACCTTCCTGGCATAACTTTGGGTAATAGAGAAAAATTTATTTAATAATTGTACAGTTTATTACAAAAAAATTTTTTTTAAATTTTAACTTTTTTAATTAATAAGAAATTTAATGCAATTTATACATACCCACCTTATTTAAAGATGCGTTTCCATATTAAATATAATAATCATTGTTGATGTTTTTGAACCTTTATAGTCATGTAGTCATAGAATCTTGGTTTTCAAAATGAAATATCAAATTAATCAACGGTCTTAGTAAATTGTGGGACGTATTTAACAGGTTAATCTATGTCATGGTTAAAAAATGAAAAATTTGTTTAAATTTTTTTTACATCATAATGTGATTCGTCAGTAACAGACAAATAGCGTAAATTTTTAAATTCGTTTGCTTCGGTCTTTTTCTGAGGTGTTTCCACGAATATAAAAATATATCAATTTTATTTTTATATTGGGTGAGAATGAGACCAGTGTAACTTGTGAAAATGGGTGAAGCCCTCCCATTTTTAAGAAATGCAACCCTATAAAATCATACAACTGTTGATAGTATGAGTTTACAATTTGCATATATCAGTCATGTATAAGGAAATGTACATAATTTTTTATCAAAAATCGGAGATGAGGGTGCAAAATTATCCTTTTGTGTGATTTGTCAGAGAATGACTCAAAACCTCTTAGGTAATACTGTAGACAGCGACCCACACATTTTTGAGACCAAAAAATTTTGTTAAGTTCAAAATTTTTCTTAAGTTCAGAAAAAGTTAAGTTTTTAATTTTTTTAAAATTGTTAGTGGTAAGGTTTGGCATATATGTCAACAGAAAGCTGCCACTAAAGTACTTTCTTCTTTAAAAACAATTACCCTTAACTTAACTTTTTCTGAACTTAGAAATTTGTTTGAACTTATACTCTTGTCTCTTCATTAATGTTGGTGGAGTTGTCGTCTAGCAGATATTTAATCCTCACCCTTATAATACATAACAGATACGTTCACATTACTAGGCACATCACGACACGATAACTGAAATTTTATTAGATACGTCATTATGGCCTTGCGGCATATACAAGATACTATAACGAACCAATCAGAGCTAAGATGACAGAAAATTAATTGTAAATCTTGAGAATAACTCGACCTCTCTCTCCCCTGCATACAGTCCAACGTATCGTATATGGACCATAGTGACTAACGAAGGTGTGTGCCACCACCCAACTTGCAATACTACAAATACTGGTTTAAATTTGTTAACCAGACCACTTCAAATATCTGTGCAAAATGGGCATACCCGATGCCCCCCTGAAGATCTGTGGTCTCTACTTCATCTCTAAAAGTGTCCCCAGCTACCCATATCTCCAGATCAATTGGGACATTCACAATATTTAAGCGCTATCTTTTGGAGAGGCCCACTGCGGTGTCTGGAAGTTGTGGTATCTTTAAGCAAGGTATGGCCAGAGGGAGAAAGTAAAAAACACAATAACAAAGATATTCTCTGATATATTATATGTATATATATATATTATATATATTATTTATGTATATATAATAAATATCGGTATATTATATATTTTTATATATATATTTTTTATAATTTTATATATAATTATGATATTTTATATTATACGTTGTTGGTATTATGTTTTTTAAGTACTGAATTATGTTTGCTTAGTGAGGTTGTACGAGTGAGATCGTTTTGGCAATCGTCCACATCGGGCATATATTATTGTATATTCGGCTATATTGTTTTTTTTGAAAATCTGTGCATACTTGATCAATCACCGAGCATAACTTTTTTTCGAGCCGATTTATATTTTGCCGATTAAGTTTGAACTAAACTAATTAATATTTTTCAATAATATTAAACTAATAATAATTTAATCAATAATATAATAATAATAATATAAAAATAATTTATGTAGTAATAATAATCAATAATAATTTTATATATATATATATATATATATATATATATATTTTATTATAATATATATTTTTTATAGTTATATTTATAGCTATAGATATATATTTATATTATTATGCTTCCTTATATTACTACTATATTATATATATTTTAATTAGAGTAGGCATATTATTATTATCAATACAATATATTCCCATTAAATTAATATAAATTATTCCTATATATATATTATTAATGATAGTAATACATTTATTTAATAGTATATAATATATATATTATGTAGTCTTATATTATATATATTATATATATACCTATATATATATATATATTAAAGTATAGTACATATCTTAATTATATAATATATATATCGATATATTATTATCTGAAAATAACTAAATTCTACGTATTATACTATCTTATATAATTGTATATATTATATATATATTTATTATATAATAATTATATATATACTATAATAGTATATATAATTATATATATATATATATAATATAAATATATATATACTATATTATATATTAATAATAAAAAAAAACTAAAGTTATACAAAAATAAATATTTTTCAATATGAGTTTCCAAAAAAAAAACCCAACTTAAGTTTTGTGCGACAAAATAGTGTTTATTTCTCCCATCATATATCATTCTTATCAATACTAAATATCTTCCTTCCCTTTTTTCGAAAGTGCATTTCTACTTTGTGTCACAAATTCATATGTTTTCGTCTCCAAAAATCTTCTATCTCTTTGATATTTCTATTCTGTTCCATAATCCACACGTCATCCTCCAGACAACCATATTCTAACTATCTCACTATCCTCCATTAACGAAAATTACTTGTAAAGTTCATTATCTTCTCTTACAAAAACTCCCAACCTACACTAAAGAGTTTCTATGTTAAACCAATACATGTGTAGTGTCAGACTATCCCCTATAACCTTTCTTTTAATATAATAATTCCATTTATAGAATTGAGTTTATATTCGAAGTACTAAAATTATATTTCGAGTCTCTACAGTTCTTAATCACCAGATTATACTCCACTTCATTCTGAAGACTTTCGGTTCGAAAAAAGTTAAAAACAGTATCTAAAATCACTGGAACGGTGGGTTAGTTTAGAGTTGGGTCTCTACACCTATCTTAACAGTTAATTATATTCTTTTCGCCCAGAAATTCTCAACATCCACAATAGTCTCCTACGAGGTATAATAAGTGTCGAGATCGAGAGAACAGAGTCAAAGTATTGAAAGTCGCCACTTCTATCCGCTCGGTCGAATAATGTCATGAATCGTAAGTTCCCTTTGCGAAAAAATAAATAACACATATAATATGGACAACTTATCTTTGTTCCTTCACTATCCTATCTCACATATGTTAAAGAAGAACCAATGTAAGGACGAGAGATGTGATTGGTATTTATAATCTATTTATAGAAAGGGCAATATTTATTTGTCTGATATTGAAAAATCCTTGACAAAAAAAATTGAAAAAAAGAGATAACGCGTGACAAACGTTCGCCTGTGTAGCCTCGGCCCTGTGATACACTTGTTGCCCTTTTGCAGATTGCCTTCGAGCAGACGCTATTCAAACATAACTAAGAGGGTGAGATAAGAAGGATATTTGGCACCCATCTTTCTCTTCTGTCAGTCGTGCCCACATATTGAGTTTGTCACCTCGTCCGCCCTGAGTCATATCTTTCAGAAGTAACTCAGCTCTTATTTCGCGTAAAGACAGCTTTTTCTGCATTGGGTGTGTATTGAAGATTATCTCATAATAAGATCTCTATATAGAGTTAACATTTTAAGATTTTGTGTACTAGAGGCGTCCACACAATTCACTGGTTAGTATGATACGTGAGTTTAGCGAACACTATGAATCCATCTTCCACACTGCTGGTTTAATTTCTTCTTAAAGTCGAGGAAGTTCAGTACGAATTTTCTGGGATAATCGAATGATGTTTTTGTGATTTCTGGTTAGAGAGTGGGATAAAAAAGGAGATTCGAGGTTCATATTCGTTCCCACATTTATCCTGCCGCTGTGATCTCCTACTATGGATTTTTTTCTTCCCATTTCCGGGAAGAGGTATGAAAATTGTTAGAATCGGCAGCATGCCCTATCTTCAAATGAGAGGAGTGTGTGGTTGTAGGAAGCTCTCAAAGTTCACCCTCTAGCGCAAATATACCATATGAGCGACAAAGAAGCTCAGGCTTTCTTTAAAGGTGGGAGGAGTTAATATTCAGTAGCAAAATAGTATCCTATGAAGTATGAAGAGAATTCCACACACAAAAATTACTGATGGTGGTGCGGAACGAAAGGAAGCAGCTACTATGTCAACACGTAGCTCTGGAGTTATCCTAACTTGTTCAACAACACAAGTTATTTTTCGCGCAGTTCCTAGACTATAACCAGCAATGATTCGTTGCCACAACAGAATTGCTGTCGCGCAAAAGGTGGTGGTACATAACTAGTAGGTACTTTCACAAAGTTTTAATCTTCGTGAGCGACTATAGGCAGCTTTGGTGGTACCTAAGTAGAATATTCTGTATATAAAGCACCAACACGCTCGCAAAGATACGCAAGAGATGCAATATTGTTGAACCTGGAAGTACAGAACAGTTTTATTTTATTCAGACTCTATTATATATTTTTCTAAAGTGTCGTGGTAAATCAAAACTCAATCTGATACCTATACTTGTCCAAAAAAGCCACCGAGAGGTTTGAGAGTTGGTAAATTTCAGCACGCCAACTCTCCCTCGCCCCTCCCATGATATAAATGGAGAGCGATGTATTGGTGGTTTTCCTCTACCATAATCAGAGAGATGTGTACTGAGATTGTCGCTGTTGATATGAAAGCCGCGCACCGCAAACTGAGAGATGAATTATTTAAGAGATTCCTGATTCGCTCATGTACACGATTTTAATTCTGAATCATTGTAGTTTATGGGAAATATTAGAAGTAATCTTGTAATGAGTAGGGCCGCCTCACTACGGCAACCGTTAAGGCAAAAGTATGAGTTTATAGAACATCTTGTTTTTTTGGTTCATGTTAATGGCCTAATAGTATGTTTTATATTGTAAGAACAGGAAGGAGACGGGACGAACCGCGAAAGATGCGAACTAGGATAAATTTATGAGAAACGGAAATTTTTGCGTTGAGAATAATTGTTGAGATTTTTGGTGAAAATGGTGACCTTTGGGTCAAGATTTTTTGAAATAATTGAATTCGACACCTTGTCTGTGGTGTGATCACAAACGTCTTAGGGTCCTTGTTTTTCTTCTACTTTCACAAAACGGTTATTATCAAGCCTGAAACCTAAAATGCGGAAAGATTAAGACGAGAGGGCAATTCCAAAGTAAAAGTGGGAGTAGAATGATATTATATGTTAAAGAATGAAGGGTCGAGTTCATCGGAATACGAGTGGATAACGCGTTAGAGGTGCAGGTGAGAAGTCATTAAGAAACAGTAGGAATATAGTAGGAGAATAAGACAGAACCCTGAGGAACTACCAGTCTATTAGTCACAGATATAAGTATAGAAGCTCGACACTCATTCAAATACATACAGGCCGAATATTTGATATGCGATTAGATTTTAGGTGAGAGAAAGCTAAAAATCTATAGATCAATAAGGTAAGCCCCAAAGAGTTATAGCGAGTAAGGAATACTTATCCAAAAACAGAACGGGGAGCATTGAGAGCAGTGGAACAGAGACAGATGAACCATTATTATCTCTCTGTTATAATATATTCTGCTTTGAGAGGGAAAAATTGATTCAAGACGACAAAAAACACCAACACTCATTAATAATTAGAGTATTTTCACCCCACCACACCCAAATAAGAATAAGTCATCCTAAGAAAGAGAACAGACGACAAAAAACAATTCCTAAGGCTAATTAAATTCTCTATAAGCCATCACTTATATTTATATAAGAAACTTGGGATTATATGTAAAAATAAAAAATCGCCAAAGACGAGAAAGAACCACGCTTCGTGCAACGAGCAAAGCCCGCCTAACGTGACGACTCTCTCCAGGAGAGAATTGTAGTTTATACCACCTTCCCAGGTAGTTAGAGAAAAGCTACGCACGCTCGAAGCTAAGACACAGAGAATGAGATATAATTTAAATGGAGAGACCATAAAGATTAGTAACGAAACAATATAAAAATACCGAAATTCGAGAAAATTGTGGACATGTATCATTATCACGGAATACGAAACCGGAGTCGATAATACATATACAGCGACAGGGTGAGTTATGACTGCGTACCCGAGGGGCACCGAGTCAATAGGGATGGATAAGACCAAATATGAAAACATTAGATATAAAACCAATAACTAGATTGAGAATCAGCTGGATGTTGACAAGAAATCCCATGTTAATTAAAGTTTAGAGGAATATGAATATATTTTGAGAATATAAAAGACTGAGTGAAGTGAGTATGTAAGCTACCTATAAATAACATACTCATTAGAGTAAGTGAGGAAAGTTATGACCTTATATATGAGGACTATTATATTGTAAGATAAACTATATTAGAATTATTACTATAATTATATATATTCCAGTTGAGCTAGAAGTGAGTTATGTCATATACTATATATACTAGATAAAGATACATATACTATAATATTATTAAATATAGTAATACATATTATTTATTTACAATAGTTTTAGTATAGTATATAATTATGAAATTAGCTAATCAATATATAATATGATAACTAACTGTGGTGTAGTTGGTCTGAGTGTTTGTTGCATATAACTAGAGTTGACCACTCAGTTGGAGGACAAGCCAAGAGTTAATAGATCTTTATTCTTTACCTTATTGATTTACTGAAAGGAAAGAAATGAAAACGAATGAAAAGATCCATTAATGTAGAAATATGGGGGAGCACCACGACACCTAATCAAAGTACCGAAGGTTTACGCGGGTCACCTCTGGTGTGCTGCATCACTCCCTTCCCCCTCTGAACTATGATTGTCCACTTCGAAAGCCACTCAACCAATCTGTATGCAACTTTTCTCGCTCTTATAAACCTGAGCGTACGAAGCAGTACTTGGCATAACGATTCTCTAGCTGAATGCAAAATAGTCGGACACAATTTCAGGTGTCCGATAGATTCTTGTTCTCGCACCCTTCCCATACACTCCTTACTCTTGTCTCCTTTACTTGTTTTTCTACCGATTAAATTTTTTCCAACAATATTTAACTGAACTCCGCACATAATAGCGAAACAATTTCAGCTACACACCTTTTTCCGACATATAGACGAATTTATGTGTTACAGACATTAGTCTTATTATATCCTGTGCTTGCTCTCGGTTTTGCTTTTTGCCAATCTTTATCCTTAGCCGCTCTAAATTACATTCAACGAAATGTAACTAATTACTAATTTTGAGTAAAACGGTTTTCACTAAAATGATTTACTAAATAGTTATTAAAAATAAAATCGTGTTAGTCAACATAAAAAAAATAATTAAATTAACTATCTAGTCTTAATTAATTATTTTAAAGCTGTTTAATTGCATATTTTTGTTCAACTATTTTGTACTTCTCTGAAAAAAATTCCCGTATCTGAGGAAACTCATAAAAACGTTATTAGGAAATTATGAGAAAAAAAATGGCAATTACTAGATTTTTGAGTATTTATGATTTTATCACTGATCAGAATCTGATGTGAAGTTTGCTTTTATAATAAATAAAAACCAAAAAAAAAGAGAGTAATTGAAATCTTCAAAGAATAAACAGAATGTCATAAGTTCCAAAATTAATATATATTGTAAATTAATAATGAGATTAAGAGAATATGCATCTAAAATTTTGAACAAAATTTCTTTTTTAAAATTTTACAAAGCTGATTTCTATAGAGTAATAAAGTAGCCAAGTTGTATTTTTCTAACGGCTATTGAGTGAAGGTGAATTTTCTAAATCTGAACACCTCGCCTTCAAATCCCCTCGTATTTTCCAAATCAAAGATATTGTATTCTATGTACTTCCTCGGGAAAACAACTAATCTATTTTCTTAATATAACTTTTTAACTACTTAAAATTCTTCGTTGTTTTTATACATTCCAGAACAATCCCCTTACAAAATTAAAGTATACCATATCTTATAATAAAATGAGGCCCTAAAGCGCCACTAATTTAGTTAGATACTATCTCTAAGCTGCAAACATTAATACTCTCTTTGTGTTAAATGCGATAATAAACACATCTTTAAGTTTTGAAACTCTATAATTACAGAAATGTAAAAAGTCCACTATATGAGTTCTTAAAGCTATATATATTAAGTTCATCCCATACATGTACTGGATTTACAGGAGATGAAATTCATGCCCCATCTCACCACTTTATTGCTATCATTAGTTTTCGCTATATTTCCCTAATCTATCTTTTTTATACATTTAAATAGTTAGAAAATCAATTCCCGGGTCTGTATCGTTGTATCGTCATAACACTAACTTAATAGCCTCATTTGTCACCTCACTTCCACATATATCACACATTCTAGTAATATAACCTTGATTTTTTTCTTCCGCATCCTTTAACTGTCTTTGGTCAAAGGCTTTAGACCTCTATCTAACTTTGGTGACTCACACAGAAGTTCCTCTTCACGCGTCCATCCAAAAGTATAATTGACTAAACTACTATAATTTGTGCATCTTCGTAGATCACACTAAGATATATTATTCCTTAAGGTTCGTAGTAGTGCGAAATCCTTTAATTCTCAATATTAATTAAATTAATTCCGTATCCTATTACTGATTAATTCGCCTAATCCTGTCTTTTGCAATATGTCAAATATCATATTGCCATGTCCTATCCTATCGGTGCTCTAATTCCATTACATCTCGAAATAGACGGCGACCCCATGACCATTGGCATACCATATATAACCTACGGTAGTGCTTTACTGCAGTGAATGAACACAGTAGCCACCTGTAAAAATGAGGAGATTACGATTACTTCATACCAGTATGCCTTGTAAAAAGCGAAGTCGTAGAGGCACACCGTTGGTGGTCATATAAAGGGTCAATGCTGACCAATGAACAAATAACGAATTTTGACTTACTGGATCACGGATGTAGCTTGGTGGACATTCAAAAACGCAAACAACAAAATTCTTGAGAAGTAATTTTATTTTTTTTACATGGGCTAATCCAAAGAAGGACATCTAAATATGGAATGCTGAGAAAAATCCCCACCAACGTTTCCTAAAACTGATATTCAAAACAAAAACCTGTAATTAAAAACAATATGAAAAACACACTCTATATCTTCTGTCATAACCACGACCATTTAAAATATTGACATTTAAATAATGAAGTTCTTTCCTATAACATTTTGATATAAACTGATGTGAAATTGTTAAATTAAATTATATTAATTTTAGAAAACAAAATATAAATATATTATATCCTATCTATATATATATATATATATATATTATAAATTAAATATATAATTATCATCATTTATTATAATTCTTATCATTATATCATATATTTACCAATATAATATATATAATCTATTAAAAATATAATTCATGAAAATACATAAATAATATCATTATTTAAAAATTAATGCCAGCTAACATATATTTAGAGCAGGATGACTAATTATTAGCACCACCGGATAAAGTGATCCCCGTGGAAGGCATACAACAAAGGTATTAAGAGTAAGTAAATCATTAGGGATGAGGTAATGTAATATAAATTATTTAAAATTAGTTTTTTACTATTTTCAAAATATATATTAAAATTATCCTATCAAATCGTAATTCACGATTCACAATACAAAATTTTCTGACTATAATACTGCAAATTATGTCTTTATTTTTAACATAGATACACAATACAGGTTCAAGATATAAAGTTCAGTATTTACAACCAGCCTTTGGTTCACACACAATTTTAAACAAAAAGTAATATATTTAATTTATTATTATAATTTATTTAATTTATATATATATAATTATTTAATTTATAAATTAATATTATTAGGATAATTTTATATTGTTAATTAATTATATTATTATTAAATTTTAATTAATTATAGTATATATTTAATTATTATATAATTTATTTATATTATATAATTATATATATTATAATATATCAAATATAAGTAAATTAATATTATCTATGATAAAACTCTTTGTCACAAATTTTGCAGGTGGAAATAATAGTATTTTTTTAAGAATGGATGAAACATATATATATAATACATACTTTTTAAGTTATTTTTAAAATTATTAATTATTCATCATCTTGATCTTAATACTATTTAAAATTTCTTCTTATTATTTGAAAAAAGTCGAATGAGAGCATGCCAACAACAAAAGAAAATAACAGTAATTTTATTTTTGCATATTTAATTAATTGAATATTATAAATAATTAATAATTAATAATTAAATATATAATTAAAATATTCCATAAAATACTGTGTGTATTTAACTTATATATATATAATGGAACTGAAATAATGTTTCATCACCTGCTTTTTACTGGGACCAATGAATCAAAAAACTTTGCGTGAGGTGCGTTATTAAATTTGTATCTCAAAGTTTCTTGCGCTGTGTTGCGTCACACTCCATGCTTAGCAAACATCTAGCTTGAGTCATCCCGTTATAGATGTCTATATTTTCTTCATCTTTATGCGATTAACTTTGTAATAGAACAATATCCAAGTTTAGGTTTATCATAATTTTAAAAAATAACCCTCTTTCCACACCAGCACAAAACTCGCTCTCCCATGGCTCTTAGTGGTCGCGAGGGTTACGGGCGCACCTGTGAGAGAGACCCACGCATAGATACGAGCGCTTTTTGCGTTGTGCCTACTGCATTATATTATAGTGGATTTGACGTATAAATTCAGTAAGCGATGTTGAATTTGTTTCCCATACAAACCCACTTAAACAAGAAGTGATTTCCAAAATCACGTGCTCATAATTTTCCCCCCATTACATTCTCACAATTCTCTGCGTATCTCTCTATGTCGTCCCTTTCAACATGAAGTGAGAAAGATCTAACAAATGGATCTTTTTTGAAAAATGAACATTCAACAAATTTAAAATCACATTTGGATCTGGAATGATTATTCTAGGAATTGGATTATTTTTAGGTATTTTGATATTTAGTGAACGAGAATTCCCAGACGAAGGAAATTTTATGATCACTATGAACTTTTATTATCACAACACATCAAACTAGGCTTTAACAATTTTTTAGGTACCCTCCAGAAGTTTTTAAAAAGGGGTGCCATGTAAGTTAGTAATAAAACGGACACACGATGAATTGAAAGTGTCGGAGTTTGTTTTTGTGAGAATTTACAATAAACTGGCTTTTTGACTATCAACAAACGAAGTTTCTATTCTGAATTTCGAAGTTTTATTTCCTGTACATATCTCTTTTTCCATATATATAATAATAATATATATCTATAATTTTAATATTTATTATATATATATATTATACCCTTTTCAAAATCTCGCACCTCACTCTAAATACTACCTACCTACATCATATCACATCAATTTACCATTTCTAATCTATCTACGCTACACACATACTATAATATATATATCATAATATCACTTCCATTATTGATATACAGGTACTATAACTACTATTATACTTTATATACTATATAATAAAACGCCTTTCAGGTCTCAAGCAATATTTAATATCCTTTATTCTACATTCCATTACCTACTACTGTATTATACTATTCTATTAATATAGTAGATTGAAAGCAAGCTATAATACACCCTCACTTACTTTACCTTACCTTATAACAATCTTCCATCTTTTAATGGCCGCGTGCCTGAGTTAAGGGAGGAAAAAGTGAACTAAACTGGTCTACGGCCAAGATTAAAACCCGACCTTATGCAAAATTACAGTAAATCGCTAAAAATTTTAGACGCTTAAGCTAAAATATATCAGAATATAGCAAGTAAAGGGATATCTGTTAATGAGTTTTGGAACAATAAACCTATGGAGGCACTGGTCCATGAATTTTCTGTTACAAAGACAAAGCCCAATGCCTGGCAAAATAAAGGCGCAATATTCCTGGCTACAATTAGATGATTGAAAAGATGAAAATCATATTACAAAAAGTAAAACCGTTATAGCCACATACAACTACAAAGATAGATTCAACAGACCCGAAGCTCATACATTCGTCTCAGATGTGAGTTGAGATTAAAGATCAACAAGTAAGCAAATGGTGAGCTTTAAGACGTTAAAGCAAAATTTGCATATAAAAAAGTAGGAAAAAGTGCCATGACAATCACAGAATTAAAAGATGCAGCACACTTATCAAAATAAAGAATTTCGATGAACTACAATACTCATAAAAAAGAAAGAAGCCTTGCCAATAACGTCCTATTTTCGCAAAATCTTACCATTATAGATGAATAATGACACTAGTTTAAGAGTATCTTACAGGTGGAGGAATAAAAACTGAATTGTACCTATTGATCGTGTCTTAAACATCCAATCTATCTTGCCAAATACTGTTTACAATGTTACATATGAGACATTACCAATAGATATTAATAGGGCACTTTAGGACAAACAAACAGTTTAAATCATTTAAGAGAGAATTACTATATCAGTACAGAGCAAGCCAGAAGTATAAGAAGACGTTGTTAAAAAGATTGCATACATATGTAGAGCTCCAGACAAGCCAAATCAGCAGTCTGATGGAGATTTGCCCAAAGTAGATTTAAACGGTGAATGTCACCACAGTTTACAAGTATTGCGTCATAAGATGCCTTGGCCTTTTCTTGTAGTAGGAAGAGCGAAGGTAAGAGGAAAAAAGAATCATGCATGTTAATATTCTTGTTCATGATTTAAGGTGAAGCAGAGGCCTACATTATAGATATGTTATCTTATATTCATTAACGCATACTTGCCTGCTCTTCACTCAATGCTCTAAGAGGAATTTTATCAGCCCGTCGAGGTAATGTGAATTGATCCGAACTCAGCATAACTGGATTGAACTTTGGAAAAGCTAACAGAAGAATTAAAAGGACAGTTAAAACTTTGGATCATCAAGCACAGTAAATCTAAACTTTCTTGCAGCAAAAGAAATACAGTACGGATATTCCAACCACCTATAGTTCTCATCAAGGAGGTCATTTTGAGAGACATATTATTTTAAACTAGTAAGAAAATATATTACAAGCTTCACTTTCAGAACAAGCCGAATAAGGTTGACCAGAGTATGAAACTTCAAACAACGTTGTTCCATCATAATTATGGGAGATTAGAATTCGATTAAAATAATAGACAATAACAGATAACAAGATGATTTAGAAAACTTAGAAGCTATGACACCAAATCATCTACTAAACTCTTAAAGGTAATATAACTTTTTCTCCAGGATTATTTCAGAAAAAAGATTGCTACTTATATAATAGATGGAAACAAAGTTCAGTATCTTGCTGATTTGTTTTGAAAAAATTGGATCAAAGAATATGTCCTTTATTGCAAGAAAAGAAGTTAGCATATGGTTTAGCAGGAAAGAATCACACAAGCTTGTGATCATCAGGAGAATATTACGTCCTTTAATAATGACTTCATAACCAAGAAATATGTGGGAATTAGGAACATGAGCTAGTAAACTCAGCAGATCCTATGAGAATCAGTCAATGTGAAAAAAATAAAGACAAGACATACCTTTAAATTACAACAATTTAGAAAAGACACAATAACAAAATTAATCTTGACTGAGAGCAAGTGCAGGATTCACAATATAACAAGAAGACACAAATTGTAAACTCTAAGAAACTAGTCTATAACACAGGAGAAAACTTATCACTTTCTTAGCAAAGGGGAATAGTTACTATTTTGTCATTAAAAATATAAGAAAAAACAAGAAATAATTAATAATAAAATATATATAATCAGAGTATATATAAGCTATACATATCTATCGATGTGACGCGTGCGTGAGTGACATCATCAGCACCCTCCCCTTCTCCTCCCCTCCCCTTACTCCCTCTTCCACTATCTCACACCTCGTCTTTCGTAGCCCTTATACTCCAACAATCCGTATTCTCTTACTCAACTGAGCTCATCTCCCTCTCCCAAACGTCCACTACGCTAACTCCAACATATACGCTCATAACAACACTCGCAACCTTCTGCACCAATACACTATCCACGCACCTATAGTCTGCGAAGAAGTCGAGAATACAAGTGGGCAAGGGATTAAGGCTTGCAAAATAGAAATAAAGCTATTTGAGAAGACAAATATTAAAGTAAATAATATAATAGCAGGGATATACAGGAAAACTAAAACCAGCGTATTGGCAGAGGACTCAGAACAGGCTGTTAAGCAACGAAATCTGCCAACTTTGCCAAGCATTGAGAAAATTAAAAGCAAAGTACAGAGATTTTGAGCTGTCAGATTGCAACACTTAGAGATATTTGAAGACTTATTTAGTACACATCTATCATCTAAAGAGCTGATTGAATTGTCAGCAAAGAAGAAACTATTAAGAATAAAACTTCACCAATTGAATTCTTCACATTCATTTTGTATATGAATAAAGAAGCCCCGTTACTTAGAAAGAAACCTGAGGACAACAAAGAAACTCTATGCAAGCTAAAATTTTATGCAGAGAAACAAAAAAGAATTTTCAGCTAATAGAGCCATCTTCAAGCAACTTTTATTGATCAGCAAGCCCACAACATGAGTAATTATTAGCCACCCTAAATCCCCATTCATGACATCCATAAACATCAGTAATTAGAAAAGCGGTCAATAGCTATATTTTAGGCTATTAAATAATTGTAAGAATGTTGTATTAATATAAATAAGTAACATCTATGAGTTTTCCAAACCAAAAGCTAAAAAGGACAAAATAAATAAAAAGTCCAAATAATACTGATAATTTTTTATTGAACATTTTCTATGCATTTTTATGGATAATTTTTATGTATAACTCATTTTTGTTTATTTTTTAGCATTTAGTATTTGTACTTTTAATATTGTTATATTTTTATATCCTTTGAGAAACCTATTCGTTATATTATCCCCAATATGTCTAAAATTAAAGAAGAAATGTTCCGGAATGGACATCCCATCACTCTGATGCTTCTTTACCATAAATACTAATTATATACTAGTATATATACTATATGATCATTCATATATGAGACCTAAATATATATATATATATATAAATTGTCTTTATACCTATATAGTACTTATTAATATAAGATATATATATATACTAACTATATATATATATATTATAATATATATATTATATAATATATATAATATTATATATGTTCTAGCATTGTTTATCACTGCATTCATCTTTAGCTTATATAATATATATATATATATACTATACGATATATATATATTATATACATACTATATATATTATCATATCATATACTATATCATACTATGAAAAACATTAAAAGATTATAATATCTATATAATCACTACCTATGTGTAAGCACACCTTACCTCTATACCTGAGACTCTACGCGACGAGAGCTGCACGTACGTATATATTATTAATCTCGCTCAGACGATAGCCACAATCATCAATCTGTACATAGTATATATATATATCTCTCTCTTATGCGTCGTGCGCGTCTCAAACTTATGACTTATATAACTATATATATATATATTAGTGTGAGTGAGCCACACTCAACCCTGCAAGCACTCATCGAGCCTCTAGTACATGAGCATCACGCATTCAAACCTATACGTATATATATATATATATATATATATATTATTATATACATATTTCACTACTTAGTATATATGATATATAGTAAATTACCACATTAATAAAATACATATAATATTACTATTATATATATATATATATACTATTCATATATATATTACACTTATATATATCTATACTATATACTATATATATACACCCATATCTTAATTATCAACTGTCTCCTACAGCCGACATACTTATCCCACACTCTAACCTATACTCAAGACAATGGTCATTACGAACACTCAACACCGCTCATATATACCACTACGCGATTCACATATAGTTATAGACTTTATAATCACACACCGAGAGTGTGAGAGAGTATATATTATATATATATATATATTATTTTATAATATACTTGAAATATATATAATATATATTAACTATCTTTACACTTTCTACTCATAAATCTTCAATAACTCTCTCTCTCTTTCTTTATAAATACTCTCTCTCAATATTACAATCTAGACTATGAACAAACATAAACTCTCTGCACAACTATCTAAAATGCTAAAATGAAAATTATAACATAATCAGTATATTACAAATTATCCAAAAAACTGCCATAAAAATTGTTCAATAAAAATTATCACAGTATTTTTCTGGACTTTCTTATTCGTATCTTCTTGTCCTTTTTCAGCTCTTTGTTGAAAACCTATATAGACTGTTACTTATTTATATTGCAATACCACATTCACCACCAACTAGAATTATAATACCTTAAATATACTACTATCTATATAAGTGTATTTTGATATTCTGAATTCAATAATTGCTGAGATTACGTGTCGGTGCTTTCATACTTACCTCACATTTGTGGGGTTGCTGATCAATAAAGTTGCTTGATAAGATGGCTTTATTAGCTGAAAATTCCTTTTTGTTCTTCTGTCCTTCTTGCTCCTCTGTCCTTCTGGAATTTTCTTACTGTGGTAGGAAACTTTCTTCTACTTGCTTCTTTAACATAATTTGAAGAGTTTGAAAAATTCAATGCTTAGTATTTTCCACCTAAATAGTTTTCTTCTTTGTAAAATTCTTAAGCTCTTCTTGAATGAATAGATGTTACTAAGTAGTCTTCAATATCTTCCTAAGTGTTGATTGAAGCTCAAATTCTGTACTTAGCTTTTATATTTCTCAATGTTGGCAAGTTGGGCGTTTGTGGCTTTCAGAACAGCTGTGTTTGATGTTGTCTGCAAATAGCTGTATTTGCTGCTAGGACTCTCCTACCTATTTATATAATATCCCCTTGTTACTTACACTTAATTTGCGCTTCTTATAGCTTCCCCTATTTCTATTTGCACCCTTAATTTCTTTGCCACCACCTGTATTCTGATTCCTCAGCCAATTTTCTTGTTTTGCATCACCTTTCTTCTTTTTCTACTTTTTTAATGCAATTTTGCTAACATCATTGTTTTCTGCACACACTTGCATCCAGGACTCCTTCATAGCGATTACTGGTCAAATGACTTTTCTCTTACTTTTCCTTATTATTTCGAAGTGTTGTAAAAATATTTTTAATTATTTAATAACGCTTTTTTCGTATCTTTATATTAAATATTTCGTATCTTATATCACATCCATTAAATGTCATTGGGATACTCTTTTCACCTTTTGCTACGAATATTAAGTTTTCTTGTTCATCTTAAGTTTCCTTAGACGTTACCAATTACTGTGTCACGTCTTCTTCGTCTCATAACTCCCTCGCACTCTTCTCTCACAGCAAGATTAATCTCTGTTATTGCGTTCTTTTTCAAATCTGTTGTATTTAAAGTATTCTTGTCTTTATTTTATTTTCACATCTACTATTCTCACTCTGTTTGACGCCTAAGACCTCTTTGTAAACCTTCTATACGTTCCTAAATCGTCACATAATTTCTGGTTTGAAGGTCATCTATTAAAAAGGACTAAATCTCCTACTTTGGTGTCATTCTTTTTCTGCTAACCATTTACTCTTGTCTTCGCAATAAAGGACATTTCTTTCGATCCATCTTTCCAAAAACAAATCAGCAAGTAGAACTGAACTGTTTCATCTTTTATATAAGTATCCAATCTTTTGCGCTCTGCAAATACATCCTCTGAGAGAAAATTATCACACTTACCTATTAAGAGTATTTTACGGTGCTCAAAGTCTTCTCCTACATCTCCCACCATCATCCAATCTCCACTCTTTAGAAAATTCTCGTCTACTTCGGTCTATTACTTATAATGAATTCCTTATCTCACAGCAACTCAAAGTGTTCCAGTGTATTTACTCTCCGTCAAACCTCTTCATTGGCCTGCCTTCTAACGGTGAGAAGCTTGTAATATATTTCTACAGTTCTAATATGTCTCCAATAATGACGTCCTCTTCATGAGACACATTGAAGGCTGTTGATAACCACCTGTCATTTCATTTTCGCTCAAAAAGTTCTTAAACTATTCACTTGACCTTATTTATTCCAATTTCTACACTGTCCATTTTATTCTTGTTAGCTTTCCACCACAAGTCTCAATCCATTATCTGATCTTTGATTAATTTCAACATCTACCTCATACGTATAATCTTCTTAGAGCATTGATGAGAGCATCAGTATCTAACAATATCTAATGAATATAACATCTCTAATGTATGGCTCTACTACACATTTTAACACATGCAAATATTAAATCATATCGTTTTTCTCCAAAACAATTATCTTCCCCTTCACTACAAGAAAAGGGCCAACAAAGCATCCTATACACGCTTACTTGTAAATGCGTGTACATCACACTTAATCTATCTTTGGCAAATCCCCATCAACTGCTGAGTTCGGCCTCTGTATGGCGAGCTGCTACATATTATTGCAATCTTTTAAAACTCCTTCTCTAATTACTTCTGCTTGCTCTAATGATATAGTACTTCTCCTTAAAGCATTTTAAAACTGTTGTTTCCTAATCTGCCCTCCCATGAATATCCATGGTACTGTCTCATTATTCAACATTGTAACCAGACTAGTTGCAAGATCAACTTGGAATCTTTAAAAATCAAAGGATACACCAATCTACGATTTTATTCCTCCCACCTCTCTAATACTTCCATTATCCATCAACAAAGCTCCAAGAATTTTGCAAAAAATATCAACTTTATTGGCAAAGGTTCTTTCTTTTTTATTTTGTATTGTACATCATGAAATTCTTTATTCTGTACATATTTGTATAAATAGCCTTTCTGCATCTTTTAATTCTTCGATTGTCATAGGCACCTTTATTCCAAGCTTTTTTATGCAAATTTTCTTAAACTCTTTAAAAATCCATGCTACTTTTGTTTTAATTTCATCCAATCTGAGACAGCAATGCTATCGAGCGTTGTCTGTCTGAACTTTCTTGAGTTGTATAGGGGGCTATTACAGGTTTACTTTCTATCAATTCATCATTTTTCATCATCTAATTTATTTTCTTATTTGCTCAGGCCATTGAGCTTTGTCTTTGTACAAACATTCTGGGACCATTGCTCCATAGTTTATTGTTCAAAAATCATTAACAGATATCCCTCTACCTCTGCTCATATCTCGATATAATTAGCTTACTGCTACATAATTCCATTGCTTATTCTGTTTGTTAATTAATATAATTAACTGCCTATTATGTACAAATCTTTTGAATCTTTTTGATTCATTCTTCAATAGTATTGTAATCAATTTCACTATCCTATCCAAAAATATCTTTGTCTATTTTCACCATAGCTAATTCATCTTTTAAAATTTGGTATTGTATGCTGACAGCTAATTTGGCTGCACTCAATTCTATTCTTGGTATTAGTTAACATCAAATTTTTATTAATGGTATCCAGTCTTGCGTCTTTAGAAAACACCAATTGAACAATATCATTTCATCTATTCTCTCCAATGATCTTCATATAATCTACTGCATGCATATGCAAATTTGCAACCATCTGAAACAATAATGTAGTCTCTACACCTCTTCTATACTTTACGACAATTGATTGTATGGACCTAGGCAACTGAGCACTAAGCTTCATGCTAGCTCTCATTTCTCAAACAATCATTTAGCTCATTTATATATACCTTTTTTTATATCTGATGGAATTTACAATCATCATCCCAGTTAAAACCTTTCCTTCGCATAAACCTTATTGAAATAATCTTTTTAGCTACTAGCTAGTACTGCGATATAAAACTCCAGTGTCATCGTACTAATGGAAAAATCTTGCAACTTGAGCGTTATGCTTCTTTTGTCAAATTCTTTATTTTGAATACTCTACCCTAGCTTTCATTTAAATTCTAATTTCTGATGACCTGCGTCTCCAGCTTAAGCCTAATATTTTTTTGCTGAAGGCTAGAATTTCATTCCCAAGGATAAGTTATATTTCTTTAAGAATCTTTACTTAAGTCTTGTTTATCAATATATTTCTAAAAAATTCTTTGAATTACTAGCTACTTGATGCAGAATTAATTGCTCTAATTTTTAAATTCCACTAACTCATTTTTTAAACAATAGATACAATTGCCTTCATTTTATCGTCTCACTTATATCTCACTATATCTATCTCTACTCTGCATATCGAGATGTGAGCTGAATTTTCGCTGCTTCAATTGTACATCTTCGCTAGTTGCTTCAAAGACATTAGATATGTATGCAAATTTGAAGGTGACTCAACACTACCAAATATAATGAACTTTAACCCTGTATTAACTCTCTCTGTGCTACTTAATCTAAAATACCATCGGAACCATAGCGAAGCGGCTCGATGTAAGTCTTATCTTTATCAGAAGGTTACGCTGTATTTGATAAAACATCTTCGTCTATATCTGTCTATGAAGCTATATTTCTCTTTCTTGAACTAAAGGTATGCGTTGTAGGTTAGATAATATAATCTGTCTCTGTGATAAAACTATATTTAAATATAATACGCAGTGAGACGCACGTGTGGTGTAAAACTACTTCTGGGCTCAATTGTGTTTCTTTTGTGGATGGATTACCACTATGGTGTATTAATATTAGAATTCTGTCATTGTTTTAATAAGTTATGTTCGCATTGTTTCTGCAAATTTTGGTGTTAACTTTGAATTTGTTCTCATCATTGTAAAATCTTCTAAAATGTAACATGTCTTTAAAAATTTACTTTAATGACTCGATGTTTCTAGTTTAATTGCTTTATTTTTGTTATTTGGAGAAATGCTGGATTTCTTTTTTAATATGCGTAAACCACTTGAAAATTTACTGTCAATTCTGTAATGTATTTTCAACTCTCTTCCAGCTTCAATATATATATATTAGATTCGTTCAGAAAACTCTCTTATTAAATACAATATTTTTCAAGTAAATTATCATCTTGTTCTTGTACTTATTTGGTTGATATAGACATCTCCTCGTGAATGCTGGTATACCATCTGGTGTCGAACATTGTAAAGCCCATCCAAATAAATACTTAACTCAAAGGGAGAGTTATAATGATGACCTTCTACTACTTCTATTGGTTTTAACAATTTACTACTGGTTCATCCCCTGATTCAATACTCCAATTTATATGATGTCTTATAAATTGAAGGCACACTGAATTCACGAGTATTCTATCCCATTATATCTATTGATAGATGGACATTATCATTATTAAAGGGCTAAAGCTCCAAGGCACACTTTGTATGCCAATTTTCTATGTTGACACGTATATATTATTTTATGGTTTCAGATATCATAACTTTCTAGATATTTAAAATATATGTTTTTATCATTTATGCTCTCTCTAACATGTATAATATCTATATTCTTTCTGAGGTTTCCATATATGACTCATAAGCTTTCTGCAGCTAAATTTAAATACCATAAGAACATGCTGATTATGACATATGTGTCCATAAGATCCCTATGTATGGTTCTTCATTCACTTATCTTTACCTTAGCTTAATTTTAACCGCTTACTGCAGCATAAAAATAGCTTTTAGTTACGTTACTCTGTCTGAAAGGTTTTTGCTTCATCACTTCCTGATTCCTTTGACATCTACTTTCTCTCCTTTATTTATCTAAATTCCACAGTGGTGCTGCTGCTGACGGAATTTGAACGAGCCATCTCTGCTCTTCTCGAGCACTAATCTTTTCTCTATAGCTAATGAACTGTCAACGAAGTGCATTATTACATTTGAACCATCCGCACAAAATCTTTTCTGTCTTCTTACAGGATTACTACTAAATGGAACTTTGCATTCTGATCACTTAACAGCAATAATTTATTGTCTTTACATCACACTTTGTTTTTCATCTTGGCTTTTTTTTTCAGAGATATTTTACATTTATATACTACCTAAATTCACTTATTTAATTAACAACTGTACTTTATATATTCTATTATTATTACTACTCTTAACCGCTTCAACAATAATTCTTTTTATTTCTTATTATTATCCATTTTTATTATTATTGATTATTATTATTTTTTATTTCTAGTTATTATTATAATTTCTTTTTGTATAAAAGTTGACTTACCTTTTTCACTTTGTAATGCATTGTTTGGCTTTAGTACCCAATTTAGTAGTCCTGTATATGAAACATCATCTCTTCCACCCCCCTGCTTCCTTGTTCAAACCAAACTTTGTAAAAGGAACTAGAGGTTACCTGGTCATTTTCTTTCATACATATTATTCAACTTTATCTCCCACTTTATCAACCGCCTGCTTGTAGAAGTTTGTTCTTAAGTACTATTCTAAATAGCAACCAGTAGGTTCACATCATTCATGAGGTTAATATTTTCCATTGCATTATTGATAGTCTAAAAACAAAGAAAAAAATCTGCCATAGTTTCACCATCTTCATTCTTAATATTCATCCAGTCTGTCGAGCTCTTTTTAGGTAATGTATTAGGCAATTAACTCTGTTCATTTCCAATACTTAGTTTCTCGAGATTGTCTATTGCCTTTTATAACTGCGTATATCTTCATCCAAATGCAGACAACTTACTTACCGTTATATTTCTCTTTACCTTCTGTATGACTTACATTACAATAAGAAAGCATCATATTCCATTTCATATACTCAGATTTTCCTTCCTATATTAGTTTAAAAAACAAAACACTTAAAAATCTTTAAATTTTAGTTGAGATCCTTTCCATTAAAATATCAGGCTCACATTGTTAGGAGAGGAGCTATATTAAATATGTCCCTAACGATCAGTCCTAACTTTTGTTTAAAATTTTACTAATTTTAATTCTCAATTATTATTTTCACCCTAAGTTAAGAGATTATTTCTGAAAAATTGTATTTATTTCATTTTTTACATAAATCATCGCTAATCTGAAAATTTGACTTTCTAATTTTTGTTCAATTTTATAAGATTCTGCTCTAAATTTTTATATGACTACTAGTGTATGTAAATCAAGGCTTTCTTGTTCCCTTTTCTGCCAAGTATTGTTCATATGCTCTTGTTAATTTATGTTACTTTTTCTATCAAAGATTCACCAAGATTGGGCTATTTCACTTTTTGAACTAGCTACACTTGCTTTACTTACTTTACTTGATACCTTACTAGCACTATCTTGTGTCTAATCTTGGTCATATTTACTCATATATTTTAAATATCACTTTTTTACTTATTCAATTAGGCTTTAGTTTTAGTGTAAGCCACTGCTGTATTTATCTGCCTCTACAGATTCTGAAATTAAAAAGACTACAAAATTTTTTAATGATTCTACTTTTGCATCTAATGTTAATTCATCCGCTTTTATTATAGCTTAAATCTAAGTCGTTTAAGAAAGCATGCCATAATTTGCTTTAATAATGTTAATTTTAAAGGTAACCGCTCTAATTTCCTGAGGACCTTAAAACCTCGTCTTCAGTTAGTTTCTATCTCATCTTATATTTTCGGATTCGCTCATATTTATTTATTTTTTTTATTATAAAAAAAAAAAATATTGAAACTAAATATTTATCAATTCATTCACTCAAAAAGGGGAAGGATGTATTATCTTTAACACAATTTTATATCATACAGATTTAAAATTTGCTTCTATTTTATGCCTTTTACTTGTTTTCTCTTCCTTTTTTTCCTTTTCAACCTGTATATATTTTTCATTATTTTATATTTTATTTATTGCTATACATATTTATAACTTATGTCAATCGGATGACGATCATTTCTCCATCTGAGTGACAGCTTTGTGTTCGTTCAATCACAGGCTTCTAATTAGACAGAACTTATGATAAAACAGCTTATGACACAGCTAGACTCCTATCGAATATCTCTCGTTTATTTAACTATATGGAAATATACGGAACTAGTTCTAAACACTATATAAAATTATAACAACTAATAATATAATAAAAGTAGCAGAATCACTAAAATGCTAAAGAGCAGAAGACTATTTGTAATACTAAATTATCCATAAAAATAAAATGAAATTTGTTCAATAAAAAATTATCAGTATTTTTTGGAACTTTTTATTTTTTTTTCTTTTTAGCTTTTGCGTTTGTCTCTCGAACTCATAGATGCCTTACATATTTAGTATTCATACCACAAATCCACACCATAGCATACATTAATACCATAACTTATAGCTATTACTTCTAATTACTTAGCATCTTGGAATGTTCAGAATGCGAGTAGTAGACGGTCGTGCTACGTATATTACTCAATTTTGTGTGGCTCTAAAGTATCGCTTGAAGATGGCTCTATTAGCTGAAAATTTCTTTTTTGTTTCTTCTGGTTGAATTTTAGCTTGCATAGAGTTTCTTTGTTGTCCTCAGGTTTCTTCTATAGCTTCTTTAATCGTCGAATTTCGGGATCTGAAGATTCAATTTTGCAGCACTTAACACCTCAATAGTTTCTTCTTGTGAAATTAAGTAAAGGCTCTTGATGAATTAGTTGTTACTATAGTAGATGCGAATATCTTTCTAGTGTTGATTGAAGCTCAAATTCTGTACTTTGCTTTATTTTCTCAATGTTGGCAAAGTTTGGCAGATTGTTGCTCAACAGCTTGTTCTGAGTTTCTGCAATAGTCTTGTATATTGACTTGAGTATCTCCGTATTATTATTAGATATTCTTTACTTAATATTTGCTTTTCTTTAGCTTTTAATCTATTTGCAAGCCCTTAATCTTGCCCCACCCTGTATTCTGCATTCTCAGCAGAATTTTTGTTTTGCAATCATTTTTCTTTTCTTACTCTTGAAATATTTTGGGTAAAATTTTGTAACCGACAGTGATGCTCAGAGAGTATGAATGTAATGCAATTTTCTTTACTTTTCCTTTTTATTTTTATTATTATTATTTATTTCTTTTTTTTTCCTTTACTATATGATATATATATATATTTATATATATATTATATAATATAATATATATATTATATATATATATATTTTACACAATGGTCAGTTTGAATTTTTTTTTTTTTTTTAATATATTGCTCGCCTATTATGATACCAACATGATTCCAAGTGGTAACGGACTGACTTAAAAAACTATACGTAGACCAGTTTACGTTTTACGAACCGCCTCACTTGTAATTTTTTTTTTTATAACTAAAGATCCATACCCAAGTAAACAGCACAGATGCAGGAGTCCGGTAGTCTCTTGGCCTTCCGTGTGCAACGGACCAGGTAGACTATTTCCCCCTCTACGGAGAGGTTCTCCGGAACCCGCTCTATTGGTACATCTGGCGTGTCGCGGGGGTTCCTCCGCCCCTACCCCTACGGGGTATACGGAAATATACTTCCCTTCCCCTCATGTCCACACGATCGTTCGGAGCTCCCCTAAGGCTTTTTATTTTTTTAGTTTTTTTTTTTTATTATCTATTTTATTCTTTACATATTTTGTAATAAGCTTTTTATACGCTGATTCCACAAATGTATATTGGTTTTTCTGTAAGTTTGTACTTTTCGATATATTTAAACCTTGAAAATGAACAACAGTTTTTCATATCTTAATTCTGATTCATTATTTTAAATTTATCTACAAACCTTCTATAACGCTGTTTACCAAATACTTTAATTGGTTCTTTACCTTTGAACGATGTCGTACTTTTCGAGATATTTCATTTTAAAACAACATTCTACACAAACAATGTTCGATCTTTAAAAAACATTATTTAAAGAAATACTCTCGACACTTTTGAAGGTCCATGTCCGGTTTACCCCTACTGAAACATTCCATTGTTCGGTATCATATCATAGCAATGATGATTCTGAAAAATCAAAAAGACAAAATAAAAATTTCAAAACTGGACCATTGGTCTCGTTGACAACAGAAAAGGCCCGGCCAAAATATTAAAATTATATATTAAAACAAGTAGCATATCAATCTAATACATGATTTATATGCATATACTATTATCTATAGATTTAATTGACTATCTAGTCTAGTTAAATATAGTATATGTGTAAAATTATATCTATTTTTGACATACTTATGCTAATACTATGAAATATTTGTTTATATAGTTATACTATATATATATATATATATAGTGTATACTATTATACTATATATAACCGATATCAATTCTTAAAAATCTAATAGTATAATATATTCGTATATATATATATATATGAGTAGTTTATATATGGTATATTTAAATATAAATGATTTTATACATAAGTGGTGGTAGGTATCATATATATATATATATATATATATAGTCTATATATACGCCTCTGAGAAAAATGTAATTCATCTAATCCCACAGATACGTATAGCGACTTTTTCAGATGTGAGTAATAATACTATAGTTGCTATCGATAATATAATAGTTAGCTATAGTATATAAATAGTAGCGATCAAACCCAACAGAAAAAACTCAAAATGTATTCTCTGCATCCGTCATCAATAATTTAGCTGCCCTGCTCGCTTTCCTGTTTATATAAGCAGTTCTAACTACCAGTTCTCTGAACCTTCTCCACCTCACCACTATAATATTATTCTAGCATCTGCCAAATTTATCATTCCAAGAATTATTGTTATCATGCTTAGGCTACGATCTTTGCATAAGTTCCAAGCGTTTCATTAAGGTAGACGAATTCTCAAACATCTCAATTATATTAGGGTAATTAGTAGGATTTTTATCAATTAATAAATTCACAAATTTTGGGGGTTATTTATTAACTATGAGTGAACTAATCATTTTAAAGCCTGCGGTATCAGGAGCAAGGAAATCTAACCCATAAGACCTAAGGTCACAAGCTAAAGCTTTGACCTCATGAATAAATGATTTGGTACATCTGTATTTCGGGGTCCGTATTCTTGCGCAGTTTTATTTATACCGAAAAAGTTGAAAATACCCTATAATTGAGAAAGTTACTGTTTGAGTCCCAGCGGAAGCACGTTCTTTACTTTTTTGTTAATTTTTTTTTTAAGAATTGTATGTATTTATTAATATCCTTTCACCTTCGGCTCTATAATGTAAAGTTTATTTACGAATCGTTTAGTTCATTATTGTTTTCAGCGTGCTAATATAAAGATGTTACACGAATGTTCTTTATTTTATTTAGTTGATGTGTGTAGTTAATTTACTGTATTTAATAAAGTCTTTATATGTCTGAAAATACAATCTTAAATAGTTTAATTAAATTAATTTAATATAACAACCGTGTATCTCAACCATAAGCGAATAACAACAAACCTTACTCATACACCGAGAATAGAAGCGTGTACCGCAATAAGCCTAATCTACTTAAGCAAAACATTCATCTACTTCAGCCGCGTACCTCAATCTAACCTAATTGTCCGTCGATGTGAGTTACTCGAGCTAATTGTATGAGCTCTGTCCGATGCCGTTATCAAGCTTGCCTGATATGATATATGCATATATACTATAATATACTATATATTATAATATGTATATATATAATATATATATATTAGATATCTCTCATATATATATATAACTATCTAGTAAAATATACGTCTATATATATATATATATATATATTATTATATATATATATATATCATATATACTATATTATCGGTATTTATATATATACGCTACACCTTATACTACTATATAAATAATATATATCATTATATTATAATACTACATATATATACTTACTAACATGTGTATCATATTATCATATATATACTATTATATCATCTATATCCTTATACCTATAATATAATATATAAAGTTATAATATATAGTATATATAGTAACACTAATATGATAAACAATAGATATAACATATATATCACTCATACATACTACACAAATACATCTAGTATAATCACCTCCATATATATTATAACTATATTATATATATATATATATATATAGTATAATATATTATATAATTTCCATCGAGTCGCTCTCACCTCATATAGTAGCTCCCACTACGTTCTATATTATATTATTATCCTACTTCAATATATCATAATACATTTCTCTACTACATAACCGACAATTATCTCTGAATCTATATCAGTCACCTTAGGTGTGAGTTTATATTTAAAAATATGATACTATATATATAATATATAGTAGATATATATTATATAAAAGAAATGAGTATGTCATATATATATATATATATATTACATTACACTTTTTTCTTATAAAAGGAAAGTTAATTTAAAATTAAAATTAAAACCTTTATTAAAATAAATTGACATTTATACATACTTTTTTTACCCTAAATATTAAAAATTTAAACTACATTGTAAATATTTAAACTTAAATTTTCTGACTCAGATAAACGCGGACTACGAAAGACAGATGAACCGACGATTTCACATCAATTATCTTCAGGGGGTGGGGAAATCTCTAATAGCCTAACAATTGTTTTTTTTTTCTACTATATAATCCCTATACATAAATTCTTTGTTTTGTTTTTTAAATATCCAATACAGTAGCCCAATTGGAGCCTTCAGAACTGAGATGTATATTTCCCAGATTGCTTATCTAATGGATTGCCGCTTATTACTTAATTATTCCAAAAACAAATCCAAAACTACTACATATACAAAGAAATTATCTAAGTAAAAACTGTGCATCTCCCCCGACTACAAATGTCCTGAAAATTTCATGCAGAAAAGATAAACAGGAGGGAAAAAATATCACAATTTTTCAAATTGAAAACCCAAAAATAGTAGGTTTTGAAAATCGAGCAATGCTTAGATATGGGGTTATATATCAAAATTCCGTCCCTACACTTTTTAGATAATAGTCCAATCTTTGTATATTTCAAGTTTGAAGTCTTTTCGAAAAAAATTGTAGGAGGAGAATTGACAACTGTCAAAAACATAGGTTTTGAAAAATTCAAAATACCAAAGCAATGACTACAGACACAGAAAAACATTCGAAAACGACGTTTTAGAAGTCAGAAATGCTACAGTTTGGTGTTTATATGGTCAAAATCGGCTGAAAATTACAAATTTTATGCTCATTTTTAAGGGGAGGGGAAATTTTGCTCAGCCCGAAGCAATAATTGGAGCGTCCTCTTAGCTAAAAAACGAGAAAAAGCTAACTTATCGACTTCATCACCCTTAAACTTCCCTATCTTAATTGGAGGCTCTTTTGCACTCCTCAAAAGGTTTAAACTAGATACGGTTCTATCCGATGAATTAGAATTTCCTGCATGAGAATTTGAAAGGTAAGACTCAGAGTTTTCGCTTGCAAGTCTTCGCTAGGCTTAGTCAAATTATCGGGTAAAGGGGCAATCTGTTCCTCCAAATCTAACTTATAATGGAAAGTACTGTTACGCTTGCTTCTATAAAATTCATTAAGACTTTTAAATTTAATTATATTTGACAAGATACTTTGATCTGTCTTCTCCAAAGATTTTAAATTTTTTAACTCAGATAATTTATCTTTTATAAATGAGGGGCTACCGCTAGTATCTAATCTTGCTATAATTGCCTCCATCCGTCTTTTAAAGTCTTCCCGTTTCATAACCAGAGGATGATTGATCGATTGGCATTCTTCCATTTCTGCCATAACGATAAAATATAAAAATAATGACTAAGAGAATATAATCTTTCGCAAATAACTACTTTACAAGTTAACTTCAAATTTAGGCAACGCACTCCAAGTATCATGGAAACTTCAATAAGCTATAAGGTGAGTGATAAAATAAATTCAAATAGCATATGCTAATCGGAACTGAGATAGACGTCCTCGTTAAATTTCTTGGAAAGTTAAAAAGAATATTCTTTTCAGAATTTCCGAAATGTGTAAATAGAACAGTTAGTGACTGTTCAATCCAATCCAAAAATGAGGGTTACTCTATTCACTTTAATTTAGCCAAGGTATATACCCTTCGTCATAAGAGGAAGGCAGCACCTTTGGCAAAGGAATGTTAAGGAAATTATGAGTGTTTTAAACTGTGTTTGCAGATGGGCAGTAATTAAGATTCTGAAGTATCTCCCGCAAAAATCGGTGTCAGAATAGACGGTATTGGTGTTTGAAAGCGAAGATAACTTGTGCCCATGATGTATTGATGTATTCCCTTCGAAGAGTGAGAGTGACATCACTTAACAAAAATCGATAGATATTACTCACCCAAAAGTTTATATGTAAAATGCCTTTATTTAATTATTTCTAAGAAATTTCACTTGGAGAGAAGCCTTGTTTCGCTAAAGGCTTTATTTGGATAAGGGATAACGTAGTTACAGTTCAAAGCTTTTGGCCTTGATTCTATCTAACATAAAGAGTTTGTTCCAAAACAGGTTTAGGGAGATAAAGTTAGGGGTGGGTTAGTCATGAAATGGAAATAGAATAGTTAAACCTAACAGCTAGACCTGCTAAAGTTCACACGCTACTACTTAGCATCATAGAGCTTAGCCTAATTTATGCTTGGGAACTATTGAATATCGTTAAAAAAAATAGTCATTAATTAATAACTTATCTAATTCTTATGAAGATGGAGTGCAACTTATAATCCCTTTTAAAATGTTGAATGAATACGCAATGCTAGCATTTTTAACTCTTAGGCGTAATGCAAATGTCTGTCCTGATTCCTTCGCTTCAGATTGTTCTAAAAACACGCTTCGGATTTTGAGAAAGTTAATACATATAGTAATATATATATAGACATCTAGCGTTATAGTATAAGTATAATGGTAGTATTATATAGTAAGATAGAAAGATAACTTATTATAAACTAAGGGTATACTGTAAAGAGGAGTAGTGGTATATTAGTATATAGTATACGTACGATAATATTATATATATATAATATATATATATATATATCTAAGATTTATATATAATTATATAGTATATATATATACATATATTATATCTATATATATATATATAATAATATATAATATATATAATATATATATATTACCTTAATATATTATACTATATGATTATATGTATTTATTATTACCTATATAATATATATTATATAGTTAAATGTATATGCTAGTATATATATATATTTACTTATATATAGTAATTATAATAGTCTGTTTCGTTTCCTGTTGATAAAAAAGAGTATCACGGGTTGAGAAAAGATTAGAAATATCGTTGAAGCGTAACATAAATTGATAAAGTATTAGGATTATATTTTAAAAGCACATTTAACATTTGATTATAACAAACGTTTACCACTTATAAGAGAGTTTTTATGGCCAACTGCAAATAGTAATTATTTAAAAAAAGTCTTGGTGATATGCAATTGCTAATTACTCTTTCTTGCATTCGATAAGGACGGTTATATATATAATATATATATATATATATTATATATATTATATATAATATATAATATTATATATATATAATAGATTATACATATATATATATATATATATTTATAGTTATAGTATAGAGAGATAGTTATTTATAGTAAGGGAAATAATCATTTTTGTAGCTACAATAAAGAAATCAGTGAAGAAAAGAACTTAACTGCTATATTTAAATTTATAAGGCAGCTTCGGGTATTATTTCACAGAGGATGGATGGAAAGATATCCCTAGGGGCACTACAACTGAGCGTAGCGTATCTGTCCCCGGTCGAGTTGATCAGGGGTGACGCCATTGATAAGAACACAGAGTCGGCAGGGAAGGCATCCTTGCTTTGCTCACTCTCACATATTATACTAATATTATACTGTGCTAGAGTTTATATAATATTAATTATATATATATATAATACTATATATGATATAATTATATATATATATATATATATAGTGTATATATAATATATTGATTTTATTACATTTTATATTATATATATATATATAAGAGTCGTGATATATATATATATCACTATATTATATATATATATATAATATATAGTATTATATATAGTAATATAGTTATAATTATACTATATTATATATGATTATATATGTATATATATTATAGTGTATTATATAGAATATATTATATATATATATATTATACTATTTATTTATTTCAATACTATGTATATAATATATATATATATATAGTGTATATATATATATAATATAATATATATATATTTTATAGTATATAATATATATATAATTGTATTAATTAGTAATATATATAGTATAATATATATATTTTATCTACGAGATGAGTTTATATTTTATAAGATAATATCTATAATTATATAGCATATATATAGAGAATGATATAATATACGTATATATAGTATATAGGGGTCAAATGTCATAGAGAGTATTGTAGGTTATAGATCTTATGATATAATTATGGGTTATATAGTATTAGTATATATATATAGATTATATTACGTAGACATATACATATGTATATATGATATCAATATATACTATTGAATATATGAGTATATATATATATATATATATTATATAGTAAATATATATATATGTATATAGATAATATACTATATGTTATATATATATATATATATATACATATATATAAATACTATATATATTCGGTATATATATGTCGTAATATATAAGAAATATATTATAGTATATATGATAATATATATATATATATATCTATACTATAATATAATTATATATAATATACTATAATAATTATATATCATTTATTCTATATATATATAGTATTATATATATATTTATATTATATATATATTATATATATAATATATATATATAAATATTATATAATACTACTAACCATATATATATATTTATTATATACTATATATAATTGATATATATATATTGTATATATACTATATATATATAGATATATATGTATATATTTAGTACGTATGAGTTAAGTATATAGTTTTCTTGATATGTTAAAAGAGCTGCCTCATGGCTGATTAACATTATAATACTATATATATATATAATGTATATAATATACTATATATAGTTATATATATAATATTAATATATACTATATGATACCTATATATACGATAGATATATATATATATATATTAAGTGATAATATAGTTATCTTTATTTATATAGTAGTCAGCTATAATATATTAGTCATATTGGCTTACGGAAAAGTAAAAGTTTCTCATATATAGTTACTAGAATATATATAAGTATATTTATGATAGATATATAAATAAATATAGTTACTATACTATATAATATATATATAATATAATATATATATATATATTATATATATATACTATATATATATTATATATATAATATATATAATATATAATATATATATATATATATATCTATATATATATTATAATTACATATATAATATATATATATATATATATATATATATTATATAATATATATATATATTATATTATATATTATATATATAGTATATACATTATATATATTATATATTATATATATTATGTACGTATGGTAAAGCTGGTAGAACAGCGACTCACAACATGTTTAGACCAAAAATTTTCCGAAGTTCAAAAAAAAATTTCTAAGTTAGAAAAGTTAAGTTAAGTTAGGTTTTTTAATAAAATTGGTTACTTTGGCATGATTCCAGAAGCTTGCCACTAAAAATTTTTCTAAAAACTTACTTAAACTTACTCTTCTGACTTAGAATTTTTTGACTTAGAAAATTTTTGGTGTCAAAAAAATGTGTGGTCGCTGTCTACAGCTTTACTATATATATATATATATATATATATACTATTATAATATATATATATTATATATAGAGAATATATATATATATTATATATATATAATAATATATATATATATTATATATATATATAATACTATATATATATATTAGTAATATATAATATTATATATATATATTATATATTATATATATATATATATATATATATAATATTTTTATAATTATATATATATTATATATATATATATATATATATATAATATATATATATATATATATATATATATATATATATATATATTTACATATATATATATATATAATATATAGTATTATATATATAATATATATATATATATATATAATATATATATACTATTATATATATATATATATATATATATATTATATATGATTTAATATATATATATATATATATTTATATATAAGTATTATATATATATAGTATAGATATATATTATATATATATATATATATATATATATATATATATATATATTTATATATATACTAAGCTTTATGGTGACTCTATCAATATAGGACTTGTATAATTACGCATGAGTTGTTTCTGTGTAATTTTTATAATACCAAAATATTCTACAGGCTACATAGCATTAAAAAATGTAAACATGGCAGACCAAGACAAATTTGAATTGCATGAAGCTATTTTTCGATGTGATATCAGAAGGGCGTCAGCACTTATAAGAAAATATGTTGATCTATCTATTAAGGATAAACATGGTATTGTTATTTTTTTTATTTATCAGGCATATACGTTGTGTTCAACTGTTAGAACAGCTTTGAGTTTGGACCTAACTTTGGTCTAGGAGTAGTTTGTGAACTTTGCCATTATCTTATGAGGATTTTGTTTGTAATTTTTGAGAATTCATATTTGATTGATATAATGATGTAAAAGTTTTCAGGTGACCCTAAGACTGCCCCAATATTAGTATAATACAAAAATTAACATTTGATTTATAGTTAACCGGGAGTGGCCTGTCTCTCAAAATTACGATCCAGGATCTGGGCAAGTAGGGATAACTAAAAGTATGTTAGAATTTATAAAAACCTGCTAATAAAATTAGAATATCGATTAATAGTAACGCTGAACGTCTTCACCGCCGATTTTTATGAGAATCACAGGATACACTAAAAGAAAAAAAAAGAAAAGGAAAATGACTGACATCTTTAGAAAAAAAGTTACAGCCTTTCAAAGTTGTTAAAACTCCCATAGACCTTTCATTTTTGATCCAACCAGGTTAGGTCTTATTTATTTTAGGCCTTTTAGTTCAGTCAGGGTTATGATATGTTTTGTTAGGTATACACAGAGTAAATCTGTGTATACTTAGCAACTCATCATAACCTGAACTAGGATGCTCCCAAAACACACATGAGGCCCGGTAATTTTTTTTAAAAGAAAGCTTATGAGAAAATTTTTAACTTTGAGAAGCTGTAACTTTTTTTGTCTTTTTTTTTTTTTTTTTTTTTTTTTCATTGTTATTTTTTAGTGTGTCTGTTTTAATTTTTAAGAATTAGCCTATGGGAAAATTCTAAACTCTGAGTGGTAACTTTTTTTTTCCCTAAAGACGTCAGCCATTTACGTTTTTTTTATTCATTGTTTTTTTTTAGAGAGTTTCCTATGATTTTTATAAAAATCTGTGGTGAAGACGTTTTACGCTACTATTACCGAATAGCGAATCAATGTCAATGAATATAAGTGTATAGCAGTAATACAATATTAATGAAAGTTAAGGTATATTTGAGTGATAACTACCAATTTTTATAGACCTTGCACAAAATACTAAATAGGATATATGATATACATATTAAAAGGAAAAGAAGTCTTAAATGTATATAATAATTTAATTATGCCCAGAATAAACATATTCTATCTTATTGAATTAAATGTCTTGTATTGGAATAGATCACAATCTATAGGTTACTAATAAACAGCTGGTTGCCAGAACTCGCAAAAGCAACGTAATTTTCCCATAATTTAATGTAAGTTTTCCATAAAAAAAAATATTGTATGAAAATGTTATTAGTCCTCTCTATATAATATCTTCAGTGAAAATATGTTTAACTAAGTTGGTAATATGTATAGCCCAAAAAGAAATTAATTTTGGTAATTATTTAGTTACGCTCAGTCAATCAATAAATCATTATTTTTTTTTTTTTTTATAATCATTTTATTTTCCTTTCATATTGAGTATTCTTTGACAACTATTATAAATAAGTAGATGTGCCATATATAGTATATATATATACTAGCTATATATATATATAATATTATATATAGTATCTCATATCTATATGTTATATATATATATATATATATATAACTATATGTAACTATACCGTAAAACGGGGCAATTCGGGCCAAAATCAGGGGTACTCAAAATGCAGCAAGGTATGGATGATCTTTATTTTTTTTTTTTTTTTTTACAAAAATTTTTTTTTTTTTATATTTAAGCCTATCCTTTAGGAGTAAAAATTAGTGATGTTTGTCCTTGTATAGTAGATATATAGGATTAATAGAAGCGCGATAATAACATGCACCCGGATTGCCGACCAACGATTTGGGGGCGGGGCAACTCGTTCCACTTCAATTTTCAAATCCTAAAATTAAAAATAAAGTGTTTTTTAATTTAATAAATTATGAAAGTCAGTTTTCATTTTTAAACATACTGGTAAATTATATCACTCTTTAAGAATGGGTTCGAAAACGATAATAAAATGTCGAGTTTGCACGTATGAGCTGCAAAATCTTTTAAAAAGCTCGCCTAACGTGAGAGGAGTGTAATTCTGTAAGGGTTGCTATTCATTTTATTCTGGTATTATACAGAATTAAGGAAATTTCTCACGTTCTTGGTGAGCGTTTTTTACGATTTTGCGATTTGACAAAAACGAACGCAATCGCTACAGAGAATGAAACGCAAGCTCAAGTAGTAGTTTTTTTTTTTAAACATATGGTAATTAACATGGTATTGAAACTATAATGTTCGAGTTTTTGCCGTTCGTTTGTCACACACGAAAATCTAATAAAAATGCTCAACTAAAGACGTAAGAATTTCCTTAATTCTTTTCTATTCTATATTACACAGAATTAAGAAAATTCTTTACGTTTTGTTGAGCATTTTTCACGGATTTTGCGCTGTTTGACAAACGAACTGTAATGTTATTAATTCGGTAAGGTTGCAATTCTTTTTTTAAAACTCACATAAGCAGTAAGTTAGAAATTCTTAAGAGTAAATTGGTAACTTTCCTTTTACTCGATATTGTAATCTTTTCACAATCGGTCGCAACGTTTGACAAAACGAATTGGGCAAACTCGAGCGTTTAGCACATTAGTTTCGGTTGAGCAATGCAAGTTCGAAAACGGTTTAACGTATCTGGCAAACAATCAGATGCAGAGTACTCCCTACTGTTGTATCCTGCCAGTGTTACTTTGCGTAAGTGTGAACCATATCTTGCTGAAAAAAAATTGTATAGGTTAATTAGGCCTAAGTTGAAAAACTTTACTACTTATCTTTGCTCTGTAAGAGTGTAAAATGTTATTTTAAACATTATATTTCGGACAGCTTTTTTGTAAAGAGTATTAAAAAATTAATTTAATGATTTCAATGTGGAACGTGAACTTTTAAAAAGATTTTTAAACCTGGACCAAATTGCTCCATGTTACAATTTTTTAATAGATAAAACATATGAGTGCTTGCCTGAATGAAACGATTGCATTAAGGTTTATGAAACTATTTATTAAGTACTTATCTTGGTCACAATATGTAGTAACATTATTTTGACCGTAATGATTCTTAGAATAAGCCTAAAATTTACTTCCCATTTATGTGCTACAAGAGAGAGAGACTTAAATTAAAGCGTTTAAGTTAAGACATAAAATGACATTATTTCGCATTTTAAGATAATAGGTGTGTACATTAGGACGTATAGCTAATTTTCGACCCAGACTGAATGATCTGAATGCCCGTCTACGGTATATAAATACTATAATATAGTTATTAGTATATAATATAATATATTTATATATGTATATATATATAATATTATGTACTATATTATATATAAACATATATTAGTATAGTATATATTATAATACTCTATATATAGTATATAAGTATATAGTATTAGTATATATATAATTATTACTATATATTAGTAATATAAGGTATATACTATATATACCTAGTTATCATATAGCTTATAATCTATAGTATATACGGAAATATAATGTTTTGTATATACAAGAAGTAGAAATGATATATACCAATTAAAATACATATATACATGATTGAAGTATTATTTATTATAGGTTCGGCCTGGTATCTGCTTATAATGATTATGGTTGGATAAAATCTACAGTTCATTGAGTGTAAACATTTCTTATAATAGTAAGGATTTAATTATTTTTAAATCTAACGATAAGCTACTTAAAACTTAGATAACTTTGTACATACCTAAATCCTATATATCGGCTATGCAGGTACACTGGACCCTGATGTGACAATGGTCTCGCATTAGACCCTTTAATGAAAGTCGATTGTAATCATTTTTAAAAATATCTTATCAATGTACCAATTGACTGAGCATAGCTAATCAATTACCTTGATTTTCACTAGAAAAACTAATTTACATCCGTTTTTACACCACGTTTTGAAACAAACTTTTAATAATTTAATATAATTACCATATATTAATACTAATTCTTCAGTATTTTAATAAGGAATTAATTAACTGTAATTAATAATGTTATGACCAAGATTCTTTTGTTTATTAATTAAAGAGCAAAAATTATAATTTACATAAATCTATTGTTGAACCCAAAACTCATCAAATTGTCTATATTAAAAATTTCTTCTTAGATTTTTACTATTCATTCAATTTTTTATGAAATTTGTGTATAGATATAATTTGGTGAGTTGCAAAACATCTATAAATTTATGGGTTTAATTATACCTCCTTTGAGCAGTAGGTCTATTAAAGTAAGGAAATCTCTTCAATGATTTTGTTTTTTAGAATTTTTCTGACAAAGCTCTAGCTCCAGTTGAATATCAATTTTACTATCCAGCCTCAGGCTAGGTCTTTCTATAAGGAATTGAAAGTTTTTTCTTAAAATTAATGAATATTAGTTGTTAGTATAAGGCATATTCATTTGCCTTACTTAAATTTTATCTTTAATTGGATTTTTTGAGAAATATTTGCTATTTTTAATTATATAGTGGAAGAATAATTGTGAGATTTATTTTTGCTTAAAGGTCTCACTTCCACACTCACACTTGAGAATAAATTTTGAAAATTTAAATATTTTCAAATTTTTATATAAAAATTTATTTATTTTAATTTTATTTTATATTTTTTTTTTTTTTTTTTTTTTTAAATAGTTTATTTTAAAAAATAATAATCATTATTTTTTCTTTTGTTTTTATCATTTGAATTCAATGTATGAATATCTAGTCGCCACTGGAGGTTATGCGAGACTGTGCGGATTTTAGGAAAAAAAAAAATCAATTATGTACACGCAGTAATATAGTTTAGTTTGCTCACCTAATATCACTTATTTTAATGGTTTGTAGGCTAAAATTTTTAAAGTTAATAAATTTATAGGAAAACATTTAATAATAATTAAATTATTTAAAAACAAAAATATTTTTGCACTCCCTAAATAATATTAAGGATTATGATATTATATATAAATATATACTATAAATCGTATTTTAATTATAATATATATACGTATATTATAATCGTATATTATATAAATTTATAGACGTATATTATAGAGTCTCACGGATATATATATATATATCTATCTATATATATAATCTATATATAGATTAGATATATGATTTAAAGAGTGAAAGAGTGGAATTCATATATAATTCATGCTCTCTTTCTATTTGTCAAGTGACACTACTTTCAGAAATTTCCGTGGTCTTCAAATCAACAAATCCGGAAACTCATGTTTCTTACATTTCATTCAGAAATCGAACAAAATCAACTCTTTGAGACCCAAAAAAGTTTTCTTCGTAGAAAATGAAACAATCTTTCTTGTTCCTCTGTCTTCTTCTCTTTTCTCCGTAGAAAATGCAATAATCTTTCTAATTCCTTTTCCTCTCGTCTTTTCTGGCATTTTGCAAAAAAATATTATTAACTCTAAACTAACTTCTTTCTCTTTCACTCCTCTAGTATATACTACTGCCCAAACTTTTGCTTCTAATTCCACTCTTGATGATTCTGGAGCTATTTCTCCTTCTCCTTCCTTCAACTCATTTATTCCTAACATTTTAATTTTTTCCAAAGCCGTTATTTCTACTCTCTCTGAACTTAATACTAAGAAGACGTACGAACCTGATGATATTTCTCCTGTGGTGTTCAAAACTTGTTTCCGAGTTTGTTCCCTGCCTTTGTAAACTATTTCGTGTTTGTTTGCCTCCTTCGACTTTCCCTTCCTACTGGAAACGTGCACTCATTCAATCTATACCGACAAAAACGGATCCTGTCAACCATTAAATTGTTGTCTTTTTCCTTTAACCTCCATCCATTCTAAAGCTTCCAATTTATCCGTAACGAGAAAATTTGGAAACATCTCAATTTTTCAAATCTTTTCTCTAATCGCCAGTATGACTTTCTTAAGAAAGGTTCTACTGGCGATTTTCTTTCTAGATGATTCTTTGTCCTCAGCCATTCGGTATTTCGGTGAATCTTTTACTGTGGCGCTAGAAATATCGACAGCCTTTGATATAATCTGGCACAAATCTTTGATTTCTAGTCCCTTTCTTTCGGTATCCATCTTTCTATCTGTGACCTTCTCCCTGATTTCCTTTCCTACCAATCTATAGCTGCAGTTGTAGACGTCCACCGTTCATCCTTTAAATCTATAAATGGTGGTGTTCCTCAGGGTTCTATCTTATCCCCAACTCTTTTTCTACTTTTTATTAATGACCTTCTCTCTATTATATCTTCACTTATCCACTCCTATGCCGATGACTCCACCCTTCATTACTCGTTACATTTTGAAAGATGTCCACCCAACAGTAAGTGGCTCACGCTAGGGATGCTGCCTTGGAGCAATTAATCTCTGACCTTTCTCTCAATTTCTCATTGGGGCATTGAAAACATGGTTGTTTCACTATATGCCTCAAAAACTCAATTAACATTTTTACTCGACAATCTTTCACACAACTTATAACATCTTTGAAAACAAGAAACTCAACCCTTCATCGTCTCTCCCTCTCTCTCTCTCTCTCTCTCTCTCTCTCTCTCTCTCTCTCTCTCTCTCTCTCTCTCTCTCTCTCTCTCTCTCTCTCTCTCTCTCTCTCTACACCACAATCTTTCACACAACTATACTACTGCTCTTCGAAAACACGTGACTCAACACCTTGATCATCTGTCCGTTCCTTAACTCTCTCTCCTTCCCCCTCTCTCTCTCTCTTCTCTGCGTTCATTCTCTCTCTCTCTTCTCTCCTTCTATCTCTCCTCTCTATCTCTCTCTCTCTCTCTCTCTCTACCGACAATCTTTCAACACAACTATAACTTCTTCGTGAATAAACAGTGACTTACACACCTTGATCGTTCTGTCGCTTTAACTTCTGTTCTTCTCTCCTAACTTTCTTCTTCTCTCTCTCTCTCTCTCTGTCATACCTCTTCGTCTAATCGTGGTCTCCTCCTGCGTGTGTACGGGGCTGCAGTTCTGGTCTTGCAGCTTCGTGGCTCGGTCGGCGTCATTCTCGTCGCTCTCGTCTCTTCTCTGATAACACGTATTGCTAAGCTTTCTCGACTCGAGCAAGAACTATAGACGTCTTAGCGGATAAACTCTGGTACTGTGAGTCTAGTTGCACACGCGCTGCACGCGCGCCTGGTGTGATGCTGACCCTAGACTGTCGTCGGCTCTCGATCGTCGGCTTCGTCGGCTCTCGTTGCGCGGATTCACCTCGGTTTCTGTGCTGTTCTCGTTCAGAGGTTCGCACTGTCTCTCTCCACCATCTCTTCAAATCTCCAGAAATTTTTTTTGTCCCATCTTGAACACATTGTATCTTTAGATTATATCTCTCCTTTCGTATCCCAGATCTCCCCGATTATTTTATCCTTATCATTAACACAGGTATTCATCACATATCCTCCTCTCCTCTCTCATTTAGCTAAAACTCGACAATCTTTCACACAACTATAACGTCTTTCGAAAACACGTGACTTCAAACACTGGCATCAGCTAAAAATGAACTTAGTTCTCTTTTATTCACCTCCACTTCAAAAGGATTTCTCATCTTGCTACAGCCCACTTTGCTACCGTCCAATCATCTCAACTTCTTCCTTCTCTAAGCTGCCTCTTGCATCATCTCGTTTCCTATTAATTATTCAACCATATCTCATGATGAAATATTTAAATCAGACACTTGGTTCCCATGTAACTTCAATCCACTCATAAGGCTGTCCTCACTCGCTCCATCTCCATCTCATCACCTTACTCTTCCTTCATGCTATGTTGATTTTCAAACCCCCTTTCTACACACTCTGCAATCTCTCTACAATCCTCTTCAAATCCACTCTTTTCAATTCTCATTCCCACACTCCATCAAAACCCATATGTCGCATATAATAGGTAGGGCACGCCTCAACTCATCTCCATCTGCTCTCAGCATTCTCTCATCATTCTAGATACCACTCTTCCCTCCTGCACGCTCTCTTCCTCTCTCTCTTTCTCTCCTAACCTTCTCATTTTTGCAAGCGTTACTCACTCATATATCAAATTGATTATCCGAAGGAGCATCTCTCACCTTGCCATCCCTACCTAACTACTCTCCTATTAATCATTAATACAGACACATAATTTACAGAGAAGCTGACTGTAATATTAATGACCTTGTCTAGAATTCAGTTTTGAATGGTAGCCAGTCCTATATCATATATTTTGATTCCCATAGTGACCTGCAAGCCTTGCAAACTCTCTACACCAGAGAATTCCCCTTTCAAACACTGCTAGTACAGGGTTTTCATTTATCCTATTGATATCCGTGCGCCTGTTGCAATCATAAAATCTAAATACAATTTCTACTTCTTCTTCTCAACTCCATTTTGCTCTTAAACTCATTTGTCTTCAATGTAAAGATTTGATCTCACCACATTCCAAGTCTCATCCCACTACCTCCCCTACTAAATGCAATTCATCCCTTGTTTCTTACCAATCAGTCTCCTCCAATCCATTCGAGACACCTCTTTTTATACCAAGAGTACCTTCAATATATCTCTCTCCTCATATAACACTCCAATTAAACTGATTCCGGCGCTATATATATATACTATTCATATATATCATCTATATCTATATATATATATAATATATAATCTTCATATATATCATATATCATACTCTACTCTTCTCTATCTATATACTATATATAGTATCTATATATATATAGTTTATATAATACTGTATATATTACTATATGATGTAATATCTATTATCACTATACTATATATATCTATAACTATATATATAATTATATATATATACCTCAAGATCGTGGGCATTTCTGGAATTCTTTCGCAATTCCGCACATTTCTGGCAAATCTGCAATTTGTGGGATATCAAAAAAAAAAAAACCTCAATCCAAACGAACAAAAAAAGGCGGAAATTACTGCGACTAGCGATAACTACTACTCTAACTTTCTAAAAGTTGTAGGAATCCCTTCGCTTCCTACTTCTTTTGAAATTAGCGCTAAATCCGCTTTCATACCTCGATATTTCCTCTCCTCTCTCTCTTCTCCTCTCTCTCTCTCTTCTCCTCTCTCTCTCTCCTATATACACGACATCTTTCGAACGCTTAACGTCCTTCGAAAACACGTGACAAACCTTAATCGTCTGTCCTTAACTCTCATATATTCTTCCTCTTGTCTCTTCTCTCGCTCTCCCCGCATCATTTTATGTTTTAATCTCATCACCTCTCTCTCCCTCAAATTCTGAAGTCCTCAGGATCTCATATATCCTCCTCTCATCAATCAATGTCCTCACCTCTCCTCTCTCTCTCTCTCTCTTTAGTTATATATTTCTTTCTAATTCTCTCTCTCTCTCTATATATATTTATATATATATATATATGGATATATATATATATAAATATATATATATATATATATATATATATATATATATATATATATATATATATATATATATAATATATAATATATTAATATATATAATATTATATATTATATATTATATATTTAATTATATA
>JABUQX010058543.1:2500-5000 GCA_015478945.1 Trachelipus rathkii
TAACCTTTATATACCTTCAAAATTCAAACCGTACTTTGTAATTTTATGCAGGGAGAAGTGGTCATCCTGTATGAACTCTTTTTTATATTTGTTTTTATATCTGTTTTGCACTTTGACTTTAAATTAACGGGAGACTGTAAATCGAAAGTCTTGTTATGTCTAATGCTACAGGAGAGTGGAAGATGAGGGAGGAGTTTGTTTGATAAAGTATGGTTGTGTTGTTTTAGGTCGGTTTGAAGAATGATGGTGGAGTGTATTTGTCTAAATCCAGTGTTGTGAGTTTGATAGGAGATGAAGTGAAAGTTTTAAGAGGTCAAGTGTATTCTATTTAAAATTAATTTTGTCCAAATTCTTTGATATTATAGAAGCAATGCTTATAAGTCAACACTAGACTGGATTATCAGGTGATTTGTCTGGCTTTATTATAGCATAATATGTGCATGTTTTCAGAGCTGTGTGAAAATGGTTAGTTAACCTTGCAACGTTGAATATTTGAGTGAATTAGGGCTCAGATAACTTTGGTTCCAAAATATTTCAGATGAATATTGGATATTTGGTCTGGGTCCACTGATTGTGAGTCTTTAAGGTTTTTGATGGTGTTTGGTACTTCGAAGGGAGTGAATGGTTTTTTTTTCGTTGGGTTTTAACTTTTTATTTCGTTTAATTATTTGCCTATTTGGTGGGGAGAGTGGGTTTATGGATGATATTTAAATAGTGAGACATAATAATATTGCATTGTTTTTCTTGGGTTGAGAATGTTATTGTTTAATGTTATTGTTATTGTCTTGTCAAAATGATTTTGCCCCTTTGATATTGCAAAGTGAAGCTCCCACAGATGTAGCAAAAGATATCTGTGTTATTAGCGGCATCTCCTTCTTTCGATGTTGTAGCCATTGTTAGGTCACAACCTGCAAATGAAAAATATTACATAAATTGTGATATGTACATAAAATGATTGTAATATGTAATAATGTAATAAATTGTGAAATGTACATAAAATGATATTAATAAACACACTATTGTCCAAATACAACACCATCTTTTATCACTAAAGCAGTCACTGACTCGCAACAACTTGCAATCATCAATGACAAAATGCTAATTTCGGGTAAAATCCATGAAAATGGTAATTGCCGATTGAATAGAAATGGGATGTGATAGAGCAAATCTGAGATCAGATTTGGAATCAGCACCCTCGAATTAGTATAAAACAGCTGGAAAAGTCCATGCCAGAAAAAAGTTTTTTGTAGAACCAGTGTAAAATAAATAAATTTAATATTAAACATTATATATATATATATATAAGTATTAATGCATATTATATGATATATATAATATATAATATATATATATAAATATATTATATAAATATAATATTATATATATAATATATATATATATATATATATATTATATATATATATATTGGTAAACGATAAATAAAGATGGAATTAATAATCCCAAAAATAATATTGTATTCATACTAATAGCTGCAAACTTATTTCTGTAACCATTTAATATAACGTAACATCCGAACATGCGATTTACCAAGAGGAGGAGAAATAGATAAAAAAAGTTCCAATTTTTCAATATATGTGGTAGAGGAAAATAAAATCATCATTTCAATTCATCTTTTAAATAATACTGTAACAGAAATCAACCTGAACATATTAAGGAACTAATTATTTTCAGCTCTAACCCCTCTGTGTAAATCGGGCAAGGTATTTGGTGTAGATTAATATAGACCCTATAAAATGCTGCTCTAACTTTTTATCCTTTCACATGAAAAATTGTTAAAGAATATTTTGTACTATAAATCTATATCAACAGATTATTTGCGATAGGACGTTGGACTCGTACTTGAGTAATTAATTCCGTCCAAGGAACTCCATAACGTACGATGTACCCAAAGGAATTTTTTTTTTTTAATAATAAAAAGTTCAAATCGTTGCAGGGGACATAGCTCTATTCTAGGAGGCGAACTTCTCTAGGTAATCTACCGTAAGGATCTGACTACGATCGAACTCTGGCCTTGGAGCCATGGTAGCGGCAAATACTTTTTAAAACTCGTTCTATAGACTTCGTCAAGTTACTTAAAGCAATCTTACCATTTTTTTCCTCAATGTGATTTCAGATTTTGTGTCAATTTCATGGTATAAGGTCTCGTAACTTTAGCTCCAAGAAGTTGCTCCCTGCTTTGCTTAAACCCTACGTCGTGTATAAATATTTGTCTGCAGACTGCAACGCCTGCTACATAGGTAAAATTATCCTACAGTTGATGATCAGGATATCGAAATACAGAGGTTTTTCTTTTCGCACAATTCAACCCCTTTTCCCAATCTAGAATATTCGGCCATAAGAGAAAAATTGTTTACATCACAAGACACCCAATTTTTCTCAAAAAACTTCTCAATATTCAAATCTTTTCGATCAGAAGAACATGTGAGAATCCTGGAGTTTTTATTTAATAAAACTATCAATCCATCTCTTAATAATTATA
>JABUQX010058543.1:22500-27500 GCA_015478945.1 Trachelipus rathkii
AAAATATATATATATATATATATATATATATATATATATATATATATATATATATATATATATATATATATATATATATATATATATATATATATATATATATATATATAAATATATATATATATATATATATATATATATATATATATATATATATATATATATATATATATATATATATATATATAACAACATATATATATATATATATATATATATATATATATATATATATATATATATATATATATTATATATATATATATATATATATATATATATATATATATATATATATATATATATATATATATATATATATATATATATATATATATATATATATATATATATATATTCTAAATTATAAAATCCAGTTCTTTTAATTTTGTCAGAAATTCTTTTGTTTTTTATTTCATAAGCGATTCTGTTAATGCTATTATTATTATTATTATTATTATTATTATTATTATTATTATTATTATTATTATTATTATTATTATTATTATTATTATTATTATTATTATTATTAATTATTATTATTATTATTCAAACTGTTAATTTTATAATGGCTGTTTTATAATAAAAATAAAAATAATTTGCATTATAATTACGTTATACATTTGTTTCCGAAACTGAAATATATTTGTTTGTCATGTGTTGCGCCTGCATCTTTGTCTTTACGGTACTTTACCGTATAGCATTTGGAGATTAGATTCATTGGAAAAGTGGTATATTTTTTTATTCTCAAAAGCAAGCGAAAAAAAATTGTTGAAACAAAAAAATGTTTTACTGTAACTCTGTAAGCACTAATCTGAGTCAGAGTCGAAATTTTGAATTTGACTGCTGGAGTCGGAGTCGAAAATTTTTGTTTAAGTGGAGTCGGAGTCGGAGTCGGAGTCGAAATTTTTTGTTTAAGTGGAGTCGGAGTCGGAGTCGGAGTCGGAGTCGAAAATCCAAATTTGAATTTAAGGAGTCGGAGTCGGAGTCGGAGTCGAAAAATTTATTTTACGACTCCGCAGCCCTGATATATATATATATATATATATATATATATATATATATATATATATATATATATATATATATATATATATATATATATATATATATATATATATATATATATATATATATATATATATATATATATATATATATATATATATATATATATATACGATAAAGAGGCTAATTCTTTTATCTGGAAGGCAAATAACAATAGTTGTGACTATTGAGATCCCATTGCAATTTCAAATCATTAAAAGTTAATGCTAGAGAAAATATCTTTTTCTGTTTGAAGTTTTAGAAATACTCTTTTAACGATTTACTAACACCCAACCATATCATGTGAAGTCCCCAACCAAAATTTAACTTATATTTTATGTCAAGAGACTTTTAGTTTCCATGGCTGGTGAAGTTAACTTTTCAATCACTGGAATATGGTTTAAAATTATGGGAGGATAAGTCCAACCCTGAAGATAATTTTTTTTTCAGATTTATAGAAGTCGAGTTACTACTCTACGTAAAATAACTGCATTCCATTCACTAGTTAGATTTATATATATATATATATATATATATATATATATATATATATATATATATATATATATATATATATATATATATATATATATATATATATATATATATATATACTAATATATATATATAGATATCTATATATATAAATATGTATATATATATAACTATATATATATATATATATATATATATATATATATATATATATATATATATATATATATATACATATATATATATATATATATATATATATATATATATATATATATATATATATATATATATATATATATACTATATATATATATATATCTTCTAATATACTTATATATATATATATATATAATCAATTTAAGACAAAACGATTCAGTTTTGATTTCCAAGTGTTAGCTAGCTTCCTTTTCTAGCTACTCACCAGCTTGCAACTTTGCTTGAAACTTTGCCGCTGCTGTGGCTTCATCGGTAAAGACGACAAAGTCGCTTTTCAAAGGGCCCAGGTTCAGATCTAGTTAGAAATTACCTAGAAAAGAAGTTCCTCCTAGAATAAGGGCTATGCCCTGAGGAGTGAACTTTTACAAAATAAATAAATAATACATTTAAAATTAATCTCTCAATATTAAATAGTTTAGATAGTTCGGTTTATATAACTATAATATATATATATATATATATATATATATATATATATATATATATATAAATATCTATATATATATATATATATATATATATATATATATATATATATATATATATATATATATATATATATATATATATATATATATATATATTAGAGTGGCCCTTACCTATGAGGAAAAAATAAATTTTGAAAAAACTTTGGAGACAACCCCTAAATTTTTCAAATATAGTCACGTTTATTCTCTAAAAGTTTCATCAAAGATTAGGCGAAAAAGAAAGACAGGCGGCGCATATGATGAATGTTTGTTTTATATTTCAAAAATGATAATTTCGAAACACAATAATTATGATTTGCTCTTTAAGCAGGTATTGCTTTTTAGCAGATATTGTCAATTTCTTAGCATCTGGATATTGTCGTCTATATGCGGATACAATTTGCAAAATAAATTGTTATTCTCATTTTTAGCCAATATTTTGTTATATTCCGTTTGCAACTTTAAGCCCGATTGCAATTTTTCTTCCTTTCTGAAAGTTTTCATTACTATTCCATTCAGAAGGATGCATAATCAAAAAATCTTTTTTTATTGAAAACGCTCAAAAGGATCGCTTGATTTCTGGTTAATGAAGTAATCTATATCTGTTCCTAAATATTGATCCACGTCCCTGGGATGAACTGTTACCTTCTTTACATTTTCCTCAGAAACATCATAATTTTCCAGAGCTTCTACCATCTTTAATTTTGTTGTAACTGAAACATTTTCATCAAAAAATGATATGGCAGCTGCTTCAGGTGAAAGGTACCACAAATGATTGCAAAATTTATGCAAAGCTAATTTGCTGATTTCCTCATTAACATCCTTATACAAGTAAAGGTCTTTTAGGAATTTCAGATCTTGAACAGGAGCGTCTGTCGCAAAAGATGAACGAATCCATGCTTTAACATAAAGACAAACAACAAATAGACACACATCTCTGATTCTACTTATTTCATTTGGCAGTATTTTAAATTGTTTACAAAGAAAATTTTTAATGCAATAGATGAAAACTTTGGCCATCCACCTGGCATGATGAAAGGCTCCTGGCATCCGGAAAGATATACCTCGAGGAGGAATTCCTCCAAGGAAAATTGCCATAAGTTCTACAAGTTCTCTATAATCTTCTCGAGCTTGTTTTTAAGAGTTTTCAAAGAGAAATCTAGGAGATCTTGCGTAATTGATATCTTTTCTTTAACAAATTCATCAGTTATACCTGGTGTGAATTTGAATTTATCCATTTGTACCAATTTTCTTTAAATTTCTTGAATATGGAAATGTCCGAACCCAAGGAATGACCAACTGTTGAATCAAATACAGCCTTCAAAATAATTTCATATATATGATGACGACATGGGAAATACATAATATCTCTATTTAATTTTTGTTCTAGTATTATACAGGCTCCTTGAAATCGACCTTTGTTTGTAGCAGTTGTATCAAAACAAAAGGCTTCAACTCTTTCGCTAGTATTCGCATCAACTGGTGTTGCCCACTACCAGGAGTAATCGCTGGTACTCCTAATAATTGTTTTATTACCCCAAGTTATAATTACTGGGAATTCTATCTACGTGTTTCGTGCCAGATTTACATTTAATGTTAATTTTCCCATCACAATGTAATGTTATATGTGGTAAGTTATGCTGCTTGAACTTATCAAATATGTCTCCTGCTTTATTTCATTTCTATTCGCTTTCGACAGAGTGAGATAGAACTGCAGTTTATAACTATGTTTGTAGGGGTCATGACGAAGGGCCATAGCTGATTTAGATATTATTCTAACATCATGGTCACTGGCTTTGCACTTATCAAGAGTAACAGCAACACAGGTGTTATTACCTGTACTTGGCTCTTTACTTTGTTTAGAAACGGTGGGTGTATGACACTGACTATGTGTTAGAATTGTATCAAATGCACCAGGCAACATATCGATTTGTGGAAGGTTCTTCAATTTCATTTGTATAGTCTGTTATAGGGTCAGTAAATGATGTTTCCTCTGAAAATAACAATTGTAATACAAATAAACATTTATTAGTTAAGTATAATTAATAAAATACTAAATAAAAATTTTAAAGTATTTTGAATGTTCCATTGTTTTTATAAACGTCAAAAGTTGGAAGCAAAAAGTAAAACTTATATTAAAACAAAAGCTGATGTAGAATTTCTAAATAATAATAATAATAATAATAATAATAATAATAATAATAATAATAATAATAATAATAATAATAATAATAATAATAATAATAATAATAATAATAATAAAAGCAATAAATGAATAATAATAAAAATAAAAAAAAATAATAATAAAAAAAAATAATAATAATAATAATAATAATAATAATAATAATAATAATAATAATAATAATAATTATATTGGAAAGAATTCTGAATGAAAAAAAAGTCTTACCTCCATTGTTTTATCCTTTTGCCACCTCAATGTTCTATCCACCTCTTCTTGTTTACGAATAGCCCTTCTCTTTTCTTTTTCTGTCAAAACATGATCTATACCAATCGTGACCTTCTACCTTTCTTTCTTTGATTTAGGAGAAACTGACGATCTTCTTCAATGGGTATAAGTTAAATAGCGTCAGCGTGGGCGATATCAAAAGATCGTTCATTTTTTCCAGGAATTCATTTTCTCGATAATTTTCAAGCCCAGACTTTCTTTTTCAGCTCTTTACAAGCATCTTCCATTCTTTGTATTGGGCTTTCAGTTTCTCAATGCTGTGCTGACACGTTTTAGTTGGGATTCGCGCTTTCTGCCAAAACACT
>JABUQX010058543.1:40000-45931 GCA_015478945.1 Trachelipus rathkii
GGAGAGCAGTGACGCGTGCCATACCCGGTCAAATGCTTTGGATATGTCAAACGCCACCAAACAAGTCTTCCCGTAGTTCCTAAGGGCGGAAAACCATAAATCTGTTAAATAGGAAAGTATATCGCCAGTAGATCTCGAGCACCGAAAGCCGTACTGGTAATCAGAAAGAAGGGAAAGAGATTCCAGATGATCTGGAAGTGAGAAATTGAGACGGGTTTTCAGATCTTAGAAGAATACAAGTGAGAGGCTATAGGGCGATTAGTTAGAAAGATCAGAGCAGCATCATTTTTTCGGAATAGGTTTGGACATATGCGCGCTTCCAACACTGAGGGAAAGTGCTAGTATTGAGGCATAGAGAATATAGTTGAACGAGGGGTGGGGTCAGCACGGAAGCACACTTCCTCAAAACTCGGAGAGGAATGCCATCCGGGCCACCCGCCTTCCTAACGTTCATAGATTTCAGGAGCTCATGCACCCGATCAAATGAAATGACAGGTAAAGGCATAGGACACCTGAGAGGAGAAGGAGGAGGAAGAGGAATACCAGAATCGTCCAGGGTTGAATTAGAGGAAAATAGGAGGCCAAAGAGATGATTGGCCTTTTCAGTTGGAGTATTAACAACAGAATCATCAGAGCGAATAAGAGGAGGAAAGAATGATTTACAGAAGTTGTTAGAGATGTTTTTGGCAAGAGGCCAGAGAGATTTGTCAGTAGGAGAACCAAGGAGGTCAGCGCATTTTCGCTTATTGAAAGTCCGCTTTGCTCGTCGAAGAGTATCCCTGCAACGATTTCTAGCTGAATGAAAATTGGCAAGAGTGATAGGAGAACGAGAATTTTTCCACACCCGATAAGCATTGTCTCTAGCCTGAATGGCCAGGGAACAAGCATGATCGAACCATGGATTTTGAGGAGAAAAAGATTTAGTTCAAGAAGGAATGAACCTGCTCATCCCATTAACAATTACAGTTCCCACTTTATCGGCAGAATCTGAAGCGTCTTAAGAGTCAAAGCAGTCACTTCAATTATAGTTAGCGTAGAAGCAACGCAATGCCCCCCAATCGGCCCGATCAAAGTGCCAGAAAAACCGCATAGGGCAGGATGGAGATGTTGGAGAGAAAGTATTAAAATTAAGTGATATAAGGTTGTGGTCAGATTTACCGATAGGAGCGAAGGTGGTGTATTTATAGAGAGAAGGACTAGTGGTGAAACATAGGTCAAGTGTGTTCAAGAATCGGTTGGGACGATCCGGAATGTGTGTAGGTTATTTAATCAGTTGCTCCAGATCGTTGAGAATACTGAATGATTCGGCTTCCTCCCAACTAAATCAGTACGAGAGGAACCCAACAATTCAGTTTTGTGCAGGGTTGTGGAGTCGGTTAAAAAAATTTCCGACTCCGACTCCGAACTCCCGAACTCGACTCACCTCTTCAAAATTTACAACTCCGACTCGATCCGACTCGACCTCTTTGAAATTACCGGACTCCGACTCCGACTCCGACTCCGACCTCTTGAAAATTGCCGACTCCGACTCCGACTCCACTCACCTTCGAAAACTATATATATATATAATATATATATATATATATAAATATATATTATATTATATATATATATATATATATATATATATATATATATATATATATATATATATATATATAATATATATAATCTCAAAATAATATATATATATATATATGACTGGTATGTTGTTACCTGTTGTTATATATAGTAGTGACGACTATGGTCCTGGAATAAGAGGTTTAGGTCTAAAGTAATGTTGTTCAGATGGGACAACTTAGGGGCGTGTTGGTGTGAGAATGACTTGATAAAAATAAGGAATGAACGTCATTAGGGGAGTTGTGTGGTGTGAAGAAAGGGGTAAATGAGAGAATAAATGAAAGTACGTGAGATGTTTTGGTCATGTGGAAAGGATGGATGATAGTCAGTCGGTTAAACGGGGATGTATAGTGGGTGAGTGTGCTGGTAATCGACCGGCTGGGAGACCGAGAAAAAATGGATTGAGTCAGTAAAGGAATGCCTGAAGGATAGAATGTGAATTTGGAAGAGGCGAGAAAAAAAGGTGCATAATAGGAGCGAATGGCGGATTTGGTGAGGGGTTGTTGTGGCCCACATTGGCCCAAGGGTGAGAACCCACAATTGAGAGATGCCATAGTGAAGGTCCGTCGCGGTCCCTGTGAAGCTCTAGGGTGGATTTTCTGACTGCCACAAGTGCTCACTAAAAGGTATAAAGGGGGCGGTAAAGGCCTGGCTTCCTTTCGCTTTTTCGTCATATTCTTCTACCTACTTTCTGTCTGTTTAAAGTTGCATGCTAAGCAACCTTACCTCTCAGTCCTGGGGGAGAGAAGGGATGATATATATATTTATATAATAATATATATATATATATATATATATATATATATATTATATATATATATTATATTATATATATATATATATATATATATATATAAATAATAAGGGCCGTAGGCAAAAATATTTTCGCGGGGGATTTTGGATTAATATATATATATATATATATATATATATATATATATATATATATATATATATATATATATATATATATATATATAATATAATATATATTTATAATATATATATTATATATATTTTATATATATATATATTAACTCAATAAAAGATAAAATAATGTAACAATTAATAGGTAATTTGAAATAGTAAAAGATCCTTTTATTCTATAAAAATTTGCTATAATTTTATATCATATAAAATGAATTGATAACTTCCTTCGTTTATATTGTGAAGCTATGATGAACACTCATTAAAGCCAGTTCTGTTAGGTTTTCTTCTCCTGTAGAATTGAAAAAGTATGTTTTGAACCTTTTCAGAGTAGAGAAATATTTTTTTGGAGTTCACGTTTTGAGTGAGGTAAATGTTAAAATCCTTAACAATCTAAATATGACTGCACATATCAAATTTATTTACAAATTAGCAAAATTTTGAATAGATATCGATGGAATGAGTAACTTTACAAAGATTAGCAAGTATGGATCTATGATTCGCGAACTTGCTCTCTAACGGTTTGAAAAATCATCAGGAAAATAAATTGTAATTGCCCTATATCTTTTCATTTTAAATTGATTCTCACAAGAGGCATTATCATTTCTTCACTATCAGAAAGCAGAAGTTCTGTTGCAACTCCCAAAATGTTTGAAAATGTTTCGTTGATGTTTGCTCGAAAATCCTTCTAAACAAACATCACATTTTCAATATGATTAAGAGCAGTTGTTGTCACTAATTATGGAGAATGCAATGTAATACATAATGGAAGAGTGTTTGAAAATAAAGTTAAAGACATAAATAAATAAACTTATAGCAAGTTTGCTTTTGCTTACAGACTTGAAAAGATCATAGTTTTTTGAAAAAGGTTTAATATCTTGGTCAATTCAAGTTCCTCTTAAGCTTCAACAATGATTTAAAAATTTCATTAGATCGTAACAATCCATCGAAATTTTCCATCAACCTTGTTTCGCCCATTCGTGAGAGTTTTGTCCATTTTGTGTCTGGGAAAATCTTTTCTTTTTTTTTCTATTAAAATAGTAGTCGGCTTTGGCAATCTAAAATAGCATATAGTTGCATTCGATGTGCCATAAAGATTCTAATGTGCTGTACTTCACATGGATGTGGACAGAAATGAACATCTAACACCGCTGGATATTTTCGACAGCTTAAGCACCTCTAAAACATTTCTTCATTGTTTTTACACCATCATATCGTTGTCCAATCAGAAAGTCACTATTTATAACAAAGTTAGTAGAATTACCTCGGATAGAGATAAGGAAACAAAGAACCAGTTAGGAGCCACATGGGCCTATCGAGACTCGTCCCAGTCAACTAAATATTTATCAAATATATGCCCATGCAACATACACAACCTACACCACACCCTAAGGCCTGTCAATTTCCTAAATAATAAAGGTCAATGTAATATATATGCCACCTACCCACAAAAGTAAAACTATAGGTAATTTCATGCTAACCCAATACCAAGCTTTAATATAAGTTATAATAAGTACCGGTAGCTACAACATGGCATTTTCTTTAATAACTAACTAAAAACCCGCCACTTTGGCTACGTCAGAATATACTATATGATGCCTAAACCATCCATATACCAATCCAATCCTTTCTTTAATGCTGCAGAGTGAGTCACAACTCAACAACCTCTGCGGGAAAAGATTCCAAAAAATTTAACAACACTATTACAGAATGAAATGTTTTCTTAACATCAAGGTTTACGTCTTCTTAATTTCTTAATTGTGGTCCCCTAGTTTCCCTGGTCGTGGTCTCAAAAGAAATTATTGGTCACAGTATTTCAATGCAATGTAAATATTTTAATAGACTTGTATAATGTTCCCTATGAGAAATCGCCTTTCTAAAGAAAACATTCCTAACTCCTTCAGCCTCTCCTCTATAGCTCTTACCCTCAAAGCCAGAAATCATCCTTGTTGCAGTATGTTACACTCTCTCCAGAATACCTAGGTCTTTTCTTAAATAAGGGGCCCAAACTTGTGCGCAATACTCTAATACTGACCTAAAATAACTATTATACAGCTACTTATAATCTTGGTTAGTTTTTGTAGTCATATGCTAATTTATTATACTTAACATCTTATTAGCTTAATTCCTTGCTTCCAAACAACTGATAGCTACTTTCAGATTGCTGCTTATACTCCCTCGCATCTAAATCTTTTTTTTGGTCCACAGACTCAAGTCAATCCCATTCATATCGTAGTTAATCTTTTATTTGGAATTACATAAAATGAAGAATCTTCACTTTTTACTTTATTCAATTGCGCCTTACCTGTCGACCTAATAAGTTTATCAAAGATCATTTTTGAATCTTTTATATAATCATCATATTCCCTTACTAGGTGCTAGCCACTTTTGGTATCATCTGCAATTAAAAAACCATTACTTTAAAGCCCTCTGATCTAAATTATATATATTATTATATAATATATATAATATATATATATTATAGTCGGTGATTGTTTTGTGTTGTGTGTTTTTGTGTTTTTATATAATAATATATATATATATATATATAATTATATAATATATTATAATATTATATATATTATATATATATATATACTATATATATATAATGGAACAACAGCCATTTAAACTACGAAATTTTCACCAACTAAAAATGTTTCCTCATTTCTATTATTAAAATATAATGCACTTAATTTGCTTTGAATTAACTATTATTTGATTATTATTGTTTAAAAATTATAATTAAGAGACTTAAGCCATCAAAAAATTTTGATAACTTAAATAATTTCGGGGGGGTTGAACCCCTGACCCCCCCGTCTACGCCCTTATATATATATATATATATATATATATATATATATATATATATATATATATTATATATATATATATATATTATATATATTAATATATATATATATATATATATTATATATATAATTAGGGAGATGTATGTATGTATATATATATTATATATATATATATGTATTATATATATATATATATAATATATATATATATATATATATTAATATATTATATATATATATATATATTATATATTATAATATATATATATATATATATTATATATATTATATATATAATATAATATATATATATATATATTTAATTAAAGTTTATGGAATATTGTGTATAAGGATGAGAAGACCTTGACCTTTTTCTTGACTTCTTTCTTTCTTTCTTTCGACTAAGCTTTCAATATCTAGAAGCTTTTCATATCCTCTGAGCCTCTCTGAGAAAATGAACGTGAGAAGGTAAGTAATGGGGATAGTTTGTTTAAGTTTCATCACTTACAATAATGTGAAGATGTGTCCTTTTTCTTTCTTGAACTTCTTGCAGATTTAGCTTTTTGTTGTT
>JABUQX010058544.1:0-32745 GCA_015478945.1 Trachelipus rathkii
CCGAGAGAGATTTTGTTTCAACATATATTATCAAGGTTACGGAAAATGGGGATATGGGGGAAGGTCAAAAAATGTCGGGGTGGGTCTGTGAGAAGGTACAAAAAATGGGGGATTGGGGGACATGGTAAAAAGGTCTATACTATATCGAGCTAACAGAAAATGGTTTGGGGTCGGTCGTTGGGGAGTTCTTTGAATCTAAACAGTACGTCCTCGTATAATCAATTTCGAAATATTGCCGCGAGTAAAGGAATTAGGAGTTTAGTGAGCCATTTATTAAGTTTGGTAAAGTTATCATTTTTACAAGATATAATTGGTCTTAAAGGGCAATTCTCTTTATGCAATTTGGGCACTCCATAAAAATATGGCAATGAAGGATTTAATACTGTAACATCTTTATATCAATGGTGGAAGTAGTTTTTTAACATGATTTTTAAATACATAGGTCTGGGAATTAAGAGGACTTTCTTCAAGTAATGAATAAGTATCCCTGTCGTGTAATAACAACTCAGATTTCACTATATATGTGGAATAATCCATGATCACAATACCAGCTCCCTTATCAGCTTTTCTTATAATTATATCTTTGTTTGATTTTATACTATAAATAGATTTTTTTAGACGAAGAGGAAGATTAAAGTTTTCTTTTTTTAAATTATTTTTTATTATTATTAATGGTTTATTATCATTAAATGTTGAAACGGTTAGTCATTTCTCTCATTACACCTTGACAATATCGATCTTCCTATTTCCTCAAATAATTTCATAACCTTGATAAATATATGTATGAAACAAAACGTATTTTCTTTTAATAACCAATATTATAAGCAAATCTTTGGAATCAGCATGGGAAATAGCTTAAGTCCTGTCATCGCCTGTCTCTATCTTGAATTTTATGAAATCCGTCTTCTTCCCTCAATTCCTATATATACACAAATACATTCTTGGTACCGTTATATAGACGATGTACGGCAAATCATTCCAATATTTTCCGATACAAATCCTTCATTAATGCCCCGCCCACCACCACGCTTGAACAGTTAAGTCCATGCAATTAAATTTACGGTTCGAGACACCTATCCTAATGGAAAAACTTTCTTTTTAGACTTACAAATTACAGCAACATATTAACCTATTAACGTTTAATATCTAATAGAAACCCAACTTTTACAACCAATATCTGCATCATTTTCTTATCACCACAATATATCAAACATACATATATATAAATACTTTTACGTCCATTAATTTACAGATCTCCTATATTATAGAACATACTCCATATATTCATCCTCACCTCAACAAAAATATATCCCCTTTTCATGTTCTTTATTCAAACTTAAATTTACTACTTGAAAATTATTCAATATTCATTTAATTCAATTTTCCTGATACTTTGCAACGTAATCTTGTTCATAATAATAATACTAAATCTGAACCATCGGGGGGGGGGGGGGGGGTATCATTGTTTTCCATGCGTCGGTTGCAACAACAAATTTTATATAGGGGAAACTTTAAAGACACCCCTTTTCGACTAAATCAACATAGCAACGACATAAAAAGATGTTAACCACTAGCAACGGCATTTCCCTCATATAAACATAGGATCATAATACTTAATTTGACAAGATTCCATCTCATTTTCACCCTCTAAATCAAAGGAACTCAATAGAACTTAAGAAGCTTATTTTATCAACAGTATTCCTAACTATAATATTTCAGCAGGATTTTTTGATTTTGACAAACTACAATCAAATTTATTGAATCCACTTTAAATAGAAAAATGCTTTCTCATCGTACATCTGCCAACATCTTCCAATACATAAATCCATAGAAATAATACATTTTAGTTGTTGTTTTTGATTGTGTCCTTGTGCCTTGTCACATTCGCATCTAATTTAGTTTAAAAAAGTTTTTTGAAAATCAATTCATTCTTCTTCTGCTCCGAAGAGGCCAACATAGTGTTGGACGAAACGTCAGAACAAGTCATTTGAAGTTTAGTTTTGTGTATTTTAAAAGTATCCCCCTCAACCTCTCTAATTAAATATACTGGTTTTTAAATTAACTATCACTAAATATATAATATTATATATATAAATAGATATATATATATATATATATTATATATATATATATATATATATATATATATTATATGATATATATATATATATATATATATATATATATATTTATATATAATATATGAGAGAGAGAGAGAGAGAGAGAGAGAGAGAGAGAGAGAGAGAGAGTCCTAAGAAGGAACTTACATAGAAAATGGCATAGTACTTTTTTTTAACATAACAATAGTTCAAAAGAAATTTTTTTTAATGCTCTTCAAGATTTGTAAATCGAATTAGAACCAGATCTCAAATAACATCCGGAATTTTGTCTGGTCTGAATCAGATTCGGAATCCGAGTCAGGTTTGAAACTCGAATTTTCGTTAATAGTTTTTACCGAAACTGGATTTTGATGATTTGGAATTGGAACAGCTGAAAGTCATAATAATTCATAAAAATCCTTAATAATATAAAATAATCCATAATAATCCAAAGACATTCAAAATAATCCCCCCCCAAATAAAATTCATATATATCATAAACAATCAAAAGTAATCCATTGAAATTAAAAAAAAAGATACAAAATAATCCAAAAATTTTCATATACATCCTAAACAATCCAAAATAATACGTAGACATTCCGAAAGAGTACAAAAAAATCCATTGACTAAAAAAAAGAAAACAATCCATAATAATCCATAGACATTCAAAATGATCTATAAAAAAATCATACATATCATAAACAATCCAAAATAATCCGGACAACCAAAACAATCCAGAATAATAGATTGACATTCAAAAAAATCCAAAATATTCCAAAATAATCCATAGACATTCAAAGTAATCCAAAATAATCCAAAGTATTAAGATTACCACCAGATTATCTTATAACCAATATCATAGTCCTGAACCTTTTCTTTACCTTGGGATGACATCGGTAATCCTTTGATAAGATAGGATACGTTTAAGTAAAATAGTTTAGGAAATTTGCCATTTTCATTAATCTCTTTGAGACTCTAGGAGTGTTTGTGTGCGAGCGCGCGCGTGTGTGTGTATGTTTATGTAGGTGTGGTGTGTGTGTGTGCGTGTGTGTGTGGTGTTGTATTGTGTGTGTGTGTGTTAGTGTAGAGGCTGTGTCTTGTTTGTGTTTAAAAATGTAATAATAGATTAACAACTGTTATTATTATGATTGATAATTCTAGAATTATTGTTGTAATTTTACTTACTCTGTTTAAAAAATTAATTAACAATAAGTAAATCCGAATATATTTAAATATTCATTGTTATTTGAAAAGAACTTGCATTATTTTACAAATTCTTTTTTGTCATATTTATTTTTTGTTTTGCAAATAATTTATTCATTCTACTTATAAAGAGATTTAAATGACCTAAAAACAAACTCAATTATTTGTAAATAATTTTGAAAAACTTAAGCAAACTTTTCTTATTTTAAAAATTTAAATTTTTTATTCAAAAGAAGAATTTGTAACTTTTATAATTGAAAGAAACTAAGGTTGTTTTATATATATATATATATAAACATATATAAATTATATATATATATATATATATATAATATAGATATATATATATAATATAATATATACTATATATATATATATATATACTATATATATATATAATATATAATATAGACTGTACATTATGACCAACCTACCATGATTGTTGACTAGTTTCACCAAAAATAGTCCAGACTTTCAAATTTATTTTTTTGCAGATTATGGACTATTGAGAATTTTTTTTTTAATCTTTTAAATTTATCTTCCTTCTTTATTTTCACAAAAAAAGATAATGCAGTTTTATGTTCCATCCCATGTTAGATTTATGTGGGCGAGACAATTAATTTTGAAAGCAGATTGTATCAAAATGTTTATAGTCTAATATATAAAAAGCTCACAGATCTTGTGTTAATATCACAACGAGTTGACATCACAGTATTAATGTGTAGTCTGCTAAAATTTAGGGTAGGGAGAATGTATCTTTTTTTTTCAATACAAAATTGGTAGAGTTCATTATTGAAAAAAAAAAAAAAAAAAAATTCAGACAATTTAAGCACAGTTCTAAAATTCTTTGTTAAATCGGACTCTATTAGCAAAATAGTTCAATTTAATTTGCAAGAATTTTTATCTATTTTTTTTTTTTTTTTTTTACAAAGTTCGACCATAACTGATATTGCCCTATTCAATGAGGGGAACGTTGCTCTTAGGTAATTTCTACCTAGAATCCGGACGAGGGTTTGAACCCTAGCCCGGCCTTAAGATTCTGTCTCTCTATCGATTGAGCCACGATAATCAAGTAGTGTTGATTTCATTGTCTTTGGATCGGTACTGATTTATTTAAAAAAAAAATTTATAGAAGAGATTTCATTCACATTGCACATTGCCAATATATTAATTTTTTAAGCAATTAGCAATTACCTGTGTATGTAAAGTAATATATCATAAATATTGTGCATTTTCAAATATCATATATATAGTATTATATATATATATATATATATAATAGTATATATAGATATATATATATATCCTATATATATAATTATTATATATATATATATATATATATATATAATATATTACTATATATATATATATATAATATATGTAAGTATATATATATATATATATCTATATATATACTATATATATATTATATTATATATATTATATGATACTATAATATAAAAATATATATATATAAGTATATGATAATATAATATAATAAATATATATATATAATATATATATATATATATATATATATATATATAATATATATCATATATATAATATATAATATATAGTAATATAATCATATAATATATCATATATATACTATATATATATACTATATAATATATATATATATATATATATATATATATATATATATATATATAATATTATATAAATATAATATATATATAAAATATATTATATATATAATAAAATATATATATATATATATAATTAATATTCACGTTTGCTCGTGGTTAAAGGCGTGCTTTTTTCTGGTTGTGAATTCAGACGCGGCATTCGCCGTCTCATTTAGCGGTTCGACATCCTCGTTCGACTAACGTGAACAGACACAACAAATGTCGACAGTAGGAGAATGGTTTGTAATATTACGTAGTGCAGGTTTACGGCATAGTGTATACCTAATCTCGTACAAAAAAATCACTACCAACTAAGCCCCACAACACACAGTAGTACAACGATCACATCACACATCACTCTTCTCATACTTCCCAGCATTGGAAAGGCACGTAATGTCGGATGCGAACACGCCCGCGGTGGCCAAGCACTCCGACTGCGTTGCGCTGAAGCAGGGCGTTGCAATCGGGCTCAATATCCTTCGCATCTTAAATAATATACACTCTGTCAGAAATCATACAAATACTTCCCTGACCAATTTTCGATCTCGGGATTGAGGTTTCTTTCCGATCTTGGGATTTTATCTATGATGTGGAAAGAATATAATATATATAGTAATATATATATATATATATATATATCATTATATAATATATATATATTAATATATATATATAATATATATATATAAGTATAGCATATAATTATATATATAGATAATATATTATATATATATATATATATATATATATATAATATATATATATATATATATATATAACATATAAATAATATATATATATATATTTCATAAATATTGTATATATAGCATAAATATATCATATATATATATATATATATATATATCTATATATTATATTATAATATATATATATAATATATATATATAATAATTAATATATTATATATATATATAGTATATATATAGTATATATTAGTGATGTGACGACTGTACTATAAGCTTTATATAAAGTTTTCAATTTCTCTTATTCAAGTTCTCGTTTGGAATATAAGTCCAAATGTTATTCATCTCTCATACCAACATCATTTCATCCTTAAAAAGAAGTTTAAATAAAAAGTTTAAACATGCAAATTGTTTATTTGTAAATTTCTTTGTAAATTTTTGAATAATATAATAAATAACTATAATAATATATAATATATATAATATATAATATATATATATATAGTATAATATATATAATATATAACTATAATAATATAATATTATATAACTATATATATATATTATATATATATATATATATATTATAGTAGACACTAATCGTGAAGCGAGACGGTTCTGACATGCACTCTAATATATATATATACTATATATAATATATATATATATATATATATATATTATCTATATAATATATAAATATATATAATATATATAATATATTATAATATCTATATATAATAATATATATATATTTAATATATATAATATTATATAATAAATATAGTCCGCCTCTATATATATAAATATATTAATATATATATAATATATATTTATATATATAAATATATATATATATATATTATAATAATATATATATATATAATTAATAAATATAGCTATATATATATATATATATATATATATTATAATATAATATATAAATATATATATATATATATATATATATATATATAATATTAAATAAATATATATATATATATATATATATATAATATAATATAAATTATATATATATATATAAATATATGTATAATATATATAATATACGTATATATATATATATATATCATATAATATATAATATATATTATAGTATATAAAATATATATATACTTATATATAAAATATACTAATTTATTATTATATTACTATATAATATATATATACTAATATAATATATATATATATATATAATATAGACTATATATATATATATATATAATATATATATAATAATGAGAGAGTGGGCTAAGAGACAGAGACGGCTCAGTCACGAGCTCTAGCGTGGTGGCCAGTAAACAGCGGTAGAGTGTGGAAAGAAAGCAAGAGGAGCAGCAAAAAGTAAAGTGATGAGCTGAGGGAGACGCGAGGGGGAGAAGAAAGAACAACTCCGATTAAAAATAGTCTATCGGGGATTTGTAGAAAAAAGTAGCAAGCATAAAGGATGAACAGGGAGAGGTGTTAATAAGACCGGAGATATAATAAGAGATGGGACAGAATTTTTGAAAAACTCTAGGTGAGGAGGGCCAGCAGATTTAACAGAAGTAAGGAAGGAGAAGTGAAATCAGGGGATGGTCGCAGGGCCTAATCACCGACGGAAGAGATGGAGGAGTCCTTAAGAAAAATAACAATGCACAGAAGCCCCGGGAGAAGGTGGAATGCCCATAGAATACATAAAAGAGGAGGAGGGGAGCGGAAGGAAAAGCAGGGTGAAGTTTTAGCAACAAGTGTTGGATGGGAAACTGAGGTTTCAGAGGGATGGGGAAAAACCATCATTATAACAATATATAAAGGAAAGGGAGAAGTGGGTGAATGTAATAATCTTGTATGTTTATGGACCATCTGGTTCAAAAGTTTACGAAATGAACTTGAAAGTAAGAGTGAGGGCAAATTGGAACCCAGACGTTGGGAGGAGCAGTAATGGGTACAGGGCGATAAAAGCCCCACAATCTGTATGTTTGCTCCTGAGAATAATAACGGAAAAGACAATAGAATACAACAAAAAGGCTACATCGCATTTAAAAGTGCGAGATAGGCATTCGATTCGGTGCCTAGGAAGAAATTGTAAAGAAGGTTCAGAGAGAGAGAGAGAGAGAGAGAGAGAAGAGAGAAGAGAGAGAGAGAGAGAGAGAGAGGAGGAGAGAGAGAGAGAGAAGAGAGAGAAGAGACGAAGAGAGAGAGAGAGAGAGATGAGAAAAGAAGAGGAGAGTATGGAGTGGGTAGTTACTTAAGAAAGGCTTTGGAGAGTAGTAAGGGGTGCACAACTACCGCTAAAATGCCGCAACCGGCCTGTTTTACCCCAAAAGTTGCCTGTTTTACCCCACCCTGATCTTTTTTACCCCATCCAAGGATTTTGACCTTGACCTTTTTTAGGCCTGATGTTTTAGCTACTTTTTTACGCATTGCTGTCCATAATTCAGGTAAGATCCCCCCCAACTCCGGAGGATTTAGGGATTTTTCCCATTGCAGCCCTGCACGTCGAAGGCAAAGACTTGAAAACCATTTTCGGAGATTTTGGAAATCTCAGTCATGTCGGCAACTGACTTGGAAATTTCGATCATTTCATTAGATTGACGCTGATACGTAAAGTTAGGTTAAGGTCGGGAGACCCACCGAATTTTAAGTCTGGAAAATCCGACCTCCCGAGTTCTAAGCCTCGACTCAAGGATTTAGCCCCAAAAAGTGGGGGTGAGCCCCTCAAAGAGGGCTTTTGGTTCCTAAAGGGTTTAAATAATCGCAGACGACTGAAACCTGGAGGAAGGGTAGAGGAGTCGGAGTCTGAGAAGACGGAGTCGGAGTCGGATTCGGGTACGGAGTCCAGAGACCCCGGAGGGGGGTCCCCTCTAAAAAAGAAGAAAATGCAGCGAATGCAAAACAGTACAGGAAAGAAGAAGAAAGGAAGAAGAAGAGAAGTTAAGAAGAAGAGGAAGAGGAAGAGGAAGGCGGAAGGAAAGAAGACACGATGAAGGAAGGATACGGAGAAGGATTCAGCAGTTGGTAATCACCGTGCTGGAGCCGGTGCGGTGTCCTAGTAGTGAAAACCTCGTTTATATAATACAAATTATGTATGTTTACATAACTGATTGCTTTTATCATGTACATGACCGTAATTGATTGCATCTTGCAAAGATTAACCGTTTTTCTCTAAAGGTTGAAGACTGACATTCCTATTTTCAAATCTCGTTTTCTTGATTAAAACGTTAATAATTATAATTTTTTTTCCTAAGTTGAAACATACATACACTTGTATTTTTATTTTATTTTTTTTAAGTTTCATTTTACTTTTATACTTGGTCTCTATTTATTATTTTAATTTTTATTTTACCTTTTTTTTCTAACTATTTTTTATAAAATGTTAATTAGTTTGTTTTATTTTACTATACAAATTTAATTTAGTTTGTCTTCATTGCTAAAACATGTTTGGTTTTTTACTAAACAAATTTATTCTTTTTATGTTTATAGCTTAAAAATTTTGCATTTACATACCTACAGCAGTAAACAGTAAAAAACATATGCAATCTGTTAACCCGCCACCCTCTATACCTTCCACGATCTATTGATCTATGATCTATTGATCTATTGAATAAAGTCATATTTTGTACAACATAACACAAAAAACTTTATTTATTGTTGTTTGTTTGTTAACATTTCTGTTTTACGTAAAAAATTTAAACTTTTTATGTTTATAACTTAAAAATCTTGCATTTTTACCATACCTTAAAGCAGTAAATCAGTAAATCAAACTGCCCTCCATCCACCCTCCTAACCTTCCATGATTCTATTGATCTATTGATATTGATTCAAGTATATTTTCCATAAATGTGGCAAAACTATTATTCATTTTTGTTTTGTTCTCATTCCTGAGGTTATGCCTTTACTTATAAAATTATTTATTTTGTTTATTTGCTTTAAACATTTGTTTTACTAAAGAAATTTATTTTTTATGTTCTATAAGCCTTAAAAAATTTTCATATTTGCATACCTTAAAGCAGTAAAAAAGCGGTAAATCAGTAAAATCAGTAAATCAGCTAAATAGTAAATCTAAAACAGGTAATCAAGTAAGGAGCTGAAGTGAAGCTACTGTCAAGTACATCTTAGAATCTTTAAGGCTTCTGAAGTTCCCTATCGTCCGATCTATATAACGAAGAATTATCAAAATCTGAAACCTATAAATGTTGCAAACCTATTCATCAAATCTAAATTTTTATTTCTTTAGGAAGAATTTATAACTATTATATGAGTAATATTCTGTCTGCAAGTTTTATCTGAGAAATATATTTATATGTAAAGAATCTAACTTGCTGATGAAGAGTAACTGCAACTTCTAGTGAGAAGTTAATGCTTTACTTGATAATAATGTTGGTGGATTTTTTAATAATAAAGCACATTAAGCTTTTTTTTTTTATTAGAGAAAGTCTACACTGAATGTGAGGGAGGAAAATATTGAATAGTAGATCTAGATTGGAGTCAAAGTGACGATTTGCGTAGCACCGTTTCGGAGCTCGGATTAAGGTTCCCAAGGTAAATCAGAGTCGGAGCAATGTTCAAGTGAAGTAACCAGTTTTTGTTAGGGAAAAATTTATGGCAACATAGCGGTGTCTTCCCAAAATTTCACGCAATAACAGCAAATATCACGATAGAACTGAGAATTGACAGTTTAAGTTGCCTTGATGTCAAAGAAAATGATCAACATTACCTTGACATTACTCTTCCCTTCACTTCCCTGGCCTTTTTGGGTCTTCAGGAGGTACTCTTATATTGTGATTATTTGTTTGAAGATCTAACTATAAAATAACGTTTTATCTTTTGTTATGACCCTGGAAAAAATGATTCACCTTCTGCAACCAATTAAGAAGCTCGATGTACACACCATTACATTGTTAAATTTGCTCAGTCTTCAATGCTTGGAGGGAAAGGTGATTGCAATACAATGCATTTTCAGTTCCTCAGTCAGGATCCTCTGAGAAGCCTTTTAAGCAAACCCAAGTTTCTTATAAATGTCTTGAATGGTCTGACATCGATCTCAGATTAGTAATTAGTTACAAAATTTTCCAAACAATTTCAGAATTTGTACAGATTGATGATCTCCCTCCCATATTTGAGGAGGTTGTGGAAGAATTCACTAAATGAGCCAGACGCACCTCAACTTTGAAATACTAAATATACCATAAATCTTTATTCTTATATTTACGCTGACGGTGCAAGCACGTTCCAACTAGTTTTGATATTGTGATACATTGAAAGAAATTTCAAACACAAGTGAAAAGCATGGGAAGAAATATATTTCACTGATGTGTAACACCAGAATCTTGTTTGTGTGAAAACAGAAAATGGCTTGTAAGGACTGTCACTCAGAAAATGAATGTGAAAGATCTTATGATCATTATCAAATTGCTAAGCTGCTAAATCAAAAATAAAATAATTATACAAAACTTTACAACTTCACACACCTACAAGCTTCCACTGTAAATCCACAAGATTTTCTCTTTCTGAATCATCGACACCTTTTAGAGCATGTTCATTTCTTCTCCAAGATTGCAACTGCAAAGTTAAAAATTATATAATATCATTTATTAATAAACAGAGAAAAAGACACTAAAACCAGTGCTAAAACCCTACAAATACGTATAAAAAAGGAGTAAAAAATTATACATTTATATTAAAAATCATCGTGGTAAATTCCATTCTGATTCTATCATCATTGTAATGAACAAATAATAATAAAACATTAAAATAACAATATATTTAAATTAAAACTTGGTAATGTATGGCTAAAATTTTAAAACTAACATAGTTAAAAATTAACACGGGAGAGACCAAACGCTAAAACACATCTTCACATCACGAGCACAAGCAATAAACATTATAATACAAAAACAACTTCAATTACTGCATGCCATTACATAGATATCTCTATGCTACACTTGGCCCATGTGTCATAGCATAGTCCCTTTAATGCTTTGTCTTGAATTTGGTAAAGCGATTTACTTTTCCCTCATTACTATTATCTGTAGTTATTTGAGCTCTTTGGCATTCTCTTTACAATTATAAATCAAAATCAAACAATCAAGAAATAAAAAGGCTGAGAAGTAACAAAGAAAATGGCTCATCCCCCCCTCAAAAGTGTCAACTTTTTTACCCTGAGACTCTCCCATCTCTGCTCAATAGGCCTGAAAATTCTACATAATTCACATTTTGTCCTGTGATAAAATGCATTAACTCTAAAATAAAAAATAAATAAATGAAAAATAACAGCAAAATGAGTACTGTACCTGATTTATGAAGATATCTGTTCTATCTGCAGGAAAATTTAATGCTTTGAAGTAGTCCTCAACTTTTTCCTTGGTGGAAAATGCATGAAAATTAAACAGTTTCAGAGCAATTTCATCACACTGAAAATTAAATTGTCAGAATCAAGATATCAATGTCATTAGTTTTAAATATAGAGAGATAAGAGAAGTGGGTCATGAGGTTATGGGTACACAAATACTTTCTGAATCAATCCTTCAATTATGTGTTTTGCATGGTAGTATGTGGACTAATATGAGAATATTATTACCATCATTCTATTTTTCTAATCTCTTATATGACTGTCACCTCTCAGATTTCAAATTTTTTTTTTTTTTTAATTTTGACTATCCTTTAGTATTATTTCCACGTGTCCAGACATTTGGCCAAACATAAATTAGGTTAGGTTAGTTTAGGTTAGGAAATAAATGATTTATAAAACCGTTTCGCTTCAATTTTATTTTCAAGTTCGAACAAATGTTAGTGAGCCTTATATCCAAGTTCTAGAGTGCTTCATTCTTAACTGTGACAGACATTAAACCTTTATGTCAGTGTCTGTGGGAGCATGAAAATCTTAAAAGCAATTTGAATGACGATACTACCTTTTTAAAATATCAAGTTATCCATTCATGAAACCATTTTTGGTGTGAGAGCCAAATAAAGATAGTGAGAAAAATATTTCACTAAGGAAACCCTTCCAATTTAAAAAGTTTCTTTTTTTACAGTTATTTGGAAAAACAACAACTTACACTATTATAAAAAAAATTTGTACAGTGATCTCATGAACAAGTTAGTGACAAGTTCACATAAGATATGCCACACTTTATTTATTTTGGTGACATTTAGCTTTTTTATGAAAGCTTTGGAAAACTGGGAATAATGAATAAGGATGGTACTTTTGTGAAAGGTGAAATGGATGAGGAGAGTGAGGAGGGAACCTTCTTAAATCTGCAAAACAATGCCAGTAATGGAAGAGGTGATAGTGAATGTGAGTGGGTTTGATGGTGTAAGAAGAAATAGGTATTTAGGGGATGAAGCAATTAGCAATTAGTAGAGAGGAGGTAAAATAGGTAGAGCGAGGAAGTTGAAGAATGGTAAATCACCAGGTAGAGATGGAATTACTGGCAGATTGATCTAGAATGGAGGCGTAATTGTGATTGATTGGATATGGAAGTTGTGCAACAAAGTGTTTGTGGAGGGTGTAGTTCCAAAGGATTGGAGAGCCAAGATAGTACCTTTGAATAAGGGTAATGGAGATAAGGGGAACTTGTAGATGTTATAGGGGAAATAGTTTATTCAGTGTTGTAGAGAAAATATATGCTAGTATTATGGTTGAAAGAGTGCACTGAATGAATGACGACTGAGGGACTGATTGTTGAAGAACAAGGTACATTTAGAAGTGCTTGAGGATGTGTAGATTTAAATTTTACATTGAAGCAAATTAGTAAGAAAATGAGAACAAATTTTATTTAGGTTTTATGACAACAGGAAGGGAGGGATTTGAAATTAAATATAGATAAAAATAAGGTGAAGGTGGTGGCCATGTGAGGAGAGGCCACAGTGTGAAATCATGTCGGGTGGTAAGCAACTGGAACAAGTATCCGAGTTATATATTCAGGCTATATATGCTGAATGAAATGGGAATGGATGATGCAGAGTTCAGTATGAAAGTTGCGAGTGGTAGGAAGGTGGCTGGTGCATTTAAATCTTTGGTGAATGTAATGGGACTAAGTCCTGAGTGAGCTAGGGTTCTGCATGAGACTATGTAGTTATTGGTATTAATGTATAGCAGTGAAATTGTGTTGTGGAATAAGTGGTATACATCTAAGATGCAGTCTGCTCAGATTGATAATCTTAGGGGTGTGATAGGTGTGAGAAGAACTGATAAAATGTGGAATGAGCATGTTATGGAGCTGAGTGGTGAGAAGAAAGGTTTTAATGAGAATAAATAAGAGTATATTAAGATGGTTTGGTCATGTGGAAATAACGAATAATAGTCGGTTGGTCAAGCGAATGTATAGATGGGTGTGTTTTGGGAATTGACAGGCTGGGAGATCAAAAAAAAAATGTGGATAGAGGCAATAAAGGAGTGTTTGAAGAAAAAGAATGTAAATTTTCTTCAAGAGATAGGAATGGTGCATAATAGGGCTGAATAGTAGGGTATGATTGCGAGCCTGGCCCAGAGGATAAACCATTACATTGACAAGATACCACACTGGTAGTCCATCACAGTGTTGCGAAGCCCTAAAGTGGATTTTTGGCTGCAACAGGGCCGGGCCGCGCCATGTTGCAGCAAAAATGAGAGGAAGGTACGAGGGGGTTTCCTTTCAACTTATATTATGCTCTTCTCCTTAACCAATCTATTTCTGAGCGTGTTAGGTACTTACCCTACCCACATCTGTGGGGATGGGATGGGAAGGGAAGATAAAAGAAAAAAAAAAAAGATGTATAAAGATAAAGTATTTTAAATACATTACCAGTTTTCTGTATTAAACAAGCATCCCACTTTGGTTAAAAGATTAGTAAACTACATAAAAAGAAAATTAGTGTGTAAATAACTCAAAAATTCATGAGAAATATGACAAGCCTTAGACAATAAATATGACGCCCTGAAAATAAACATCCTTCAGAGATGAAATTCAATCATCTGGGTGGGGGGGGGGAATTCTATAAGACTATTTCCTAATACAAGAAAATTGTTCAATAATAATAATAATAATAATACATAATAATAATAATAATATCAAACTAATAAATAATAAGTAATAATAATAACAATATAATAATAAGTGAATCAATAATATAATTAATAATATATAATAATATTAATAAAACATTAATTCAATAGAGTATCCATACATTTATTTTCATATGTAATAGAAACTTAGACAATGCTAGGTGTTTCATTCCCTAAAACTAACCTTTTTTCTAGTAATATCTAACAAAGAAATCAAATTAAAAATTGGTACTTACTTCCCCATCAGAAGAATTGTAAGTTATTTTGCTTTTAAAATCCTGGAAAGAGAAAATAAATCCTTAGAATGTACATGTAAACAGAAATGGGCAATAAAATTGTTTTTTTTTAAGTAACGGGTTTATTCACCTATTAATCACATTACCATTCTTTATCCTTTCTATCCATATCTACAATTTCTTCTTCCAATGTAATTAGAATGACCTAGCATATAAACTGTTTGCAATAAGATATGCTCTTTCTTTCCTCTTGACAACCCCCAACCCCCAAATTAATGCAGGTGACAAAACCACTTCAGAATTCCTCATAACTCCTTTCTTCATATTAAAATAACTCAAATGAACATTTCCCTAATTTGCATAGATAATACAGTTTCTCGCAAAGCTTATCTAATAAAGTATATATACTTTAAATTTTATCTCAACTTTGTAATTATATATATTATATATATATATATATATATATAATATAATATATTATATATATATAATATATATATATATATATACTATATATATATATATAATAATTTTCTTGATCTTTTATTATTTCCTCTTTGCCCCAAGAATTGGGGGTAAGGTGCTGTACAGCATCGGAAAAGAAAAGCAGTAAGTGAATATGACAAATACACAAGTCTAAAGAAAGCCCAGCCTTACCGCCCCCTCTGTACCATTAATTAAGTGAGAGCTCGTCAAGACAGAAAGATCCCACTAGAGGCACAATGGACTGCGACGGACCTCACTTATGGTAAATCCGTCCCAATGTAAAGGGTTTTCATCCCTGGCCAAGTGGGCCACAAGCCCAACATGCCCCAAATACAAACCCGCCCATTCTCTTCCTATCCATGCACCTTTATTCTGCGCCTCTGCCAAACTCACATTTCTCTCCTTCAGATTCGTGTCGATTCCAAACACACTCTCCACTATATTCATCCGCTTAACCAACCGGCTATCATTTCATCCCTTTCCACATGATCAAACATCTCAACATACTTTTCATTTATTCTCTCATTTTCCCTTCTTCACCACCAACAAACTCTCTAAATGTTCATGTCCTCATTTTATTAATTTCTTTTCAACCTAGCATGCCCCTAAGATTGTCGCATCTGAGACACATTGAACTTTAGATCTATACTTCTTTAATTCAGGACCATAGTCTCCACTACCATACAAATAACCCAGGTAACGAACAATACCCCTCATGTAAGACTGCTAGCGCACTCAGACTTAGTCCCTTTGACATTCCAACAATTTAATCTTGCACAGCAACCTTCCTGCCATTCACAACGTTCCTAACTGACACTCTGCTATCCATCCGTTCCCACTTTCTTTATGCTTGTTGGGTGAAATATTAAAACTCAGACAACTTGCTCTCCAGCTGCTGCGATCAATCTTAACTAATTTCACGACTGAGGACTGTCCTCACTCACAACCTATAACTTTACTCTTATCTACGTTTACTTTCCAAACCCCTCCTTTTACATACCCTACGTCCAATTTCTCTCGTTACCCATCCTCTCAACCTCTTCGATTCAACTACAACAAACAAGAACCAAATCATCCAGCATATAAAGTAGGGCACCCCACTCCTCTCCATTCCCTCCTCATTTCAACACATTTCCTGCCATCCCCACCTCGAATTCTTTCATAACCCACCATATAATACATCATTGAACTAACCAAAGGAGGAACATAAACACACCCCTGCCTCAAACTCCGTATTTAATCGCTAAACCAATCACATTGACACCATTTTTCTTACAACACGCTTCACTATCGTATCAGCAATACTTTTGATTCCATTCAGAGCCTACACCAACACCAGTATATCACTAATTACCGTTGCCTAAGCTCCCTATTAACTTCTATCATAAAGCGCCTGTTAATCATAAAACCGCGCATTTGTCATTACTTTGCTTCTTCCACATTTACTGGAATCATTTCTATTCATCGTTTGGGTTTAGCCACACATCCTCTACTCACTCATTCATATGTTGTTCCTCTCTGACCTCTCGCTCCGACGCACTCTTTCAACCAAGAATACCAGCAATATACCTTCCTACAACACTCAAATAAACACTTATTCCCCTAATATATTTCTACAATTCCCCTTCCTCCCTTAACCCTATATAAGGGTACTATTACGGCTCTCTTCCATCCTTTGGAACTATACCTCCATAAACGTTTCATACAACAACTTCCAATCAATAGTGCTATTACTGCTCTCCTCGTTGGTTTCTCATGCACCTTCATCGAAAGCCGCAGATTCTCCATTCTTCTAACTTTCTCACTCTAACTCATTCCTAGTTTTTCCTAATCCTCTCGCTTATAATCCTATTCCTGTCTTGCGCCATCAACCACCACACACATTCACTAACCCCTCATCATTAGTAGTGAACATGGTGCAGATCTTCGACAAAGTGTTCTCTCCACACTCCCCCTCACCATGCCATTTGTCATCAAGTTACAATAGCACATCCCATCATTTATTCAACAGTCAGATGTCCCGTATATTCTCATTCTTAGCCTCTGCGGCTTCTTCACAGAAGAGCATTCCTATTGCCCTGTATGTCTGCATTTAATCCTCCTCCAAACTGTTCATTTATCCTCCTTTTTCCTTGTTTTCTCCTACGTATGCACTTTTAGTATTTCATTTTTCATCCTTATATAATTCCAAAGCATCTTTCTTTTAAAATTTCATCATTTGCTTTTTAGTAAATTCAACACGTTTCTTTTTTACTTTAACCGCTTTCAGTCACCTCTTCATTCGCACCACTCACTGTTAACATACATTCTTACTTCCTACTTTAGCACATCCACACGACTTCTTTTGCACTACTAAACCAATTGCTTCCTTCATTTGCCCCAGATTTGTTCAGTATCAACTTGGTCACATTCAACCGTTTACTAGCGAGCGCTCTTACATACTTAACCTTATTGTCTTGTTCACCTTAACTTCTCACTCTTTATTTTACCTACTTCCTTCCGTATCACCTTCCTCTCTCCATCCAAGCCCCAACTTAACTTGATTTTACATAGAACAAATATATGATCCGATAATCCCATTTCTAAACCCTCAACTGATTTACACATCCAATCACAACTCGAACATCTTCCTTTTTCACAACCACAAAATCAATCATTACTTTTTCACTTCGATACCATCTCTACCTCACCAACTCTAGTATACTTATGGATACTCGTGTGTTTAAAGAAAGTTTACTTACACACATACTTCTCTCTCTCTCCACAGAAATCAATGATTCTTACCTACCATTCTTCATTTTCTCCGCCACCAAGCCCAAAAACCACCTGTTTACCTCCCTTTTTTTGATCACCTATCCAACCATCTCAGGTTCCCCCAACACTATCAATCTGAAGCTCCTACTTACCTACATCAGAGCATCAATTCAAATTAATCCAAAAACATCGTACTCTCTTTCAAACATTTCCTCAGATGAGGCTGTTAATATCCAACCACACACACCTTGACCCTTTTCAAACTTAAATTTAACCATAGAAATTCCTAGAGCTCACACCCAAATCTACCATAAAGTCTACAGATCACTCAAAAATTGCAACTCCTTCTCGTGTGGAGAACGTTTAATACCGCAAGCGTCAATGATCGTCCTCTCTTCATTCCTTCGCACACCCAGCACTACACATTTCACACCACAGCCACTCCAACTTCACTTTTGTGCCTTTCATCTTTTGTGTTCAGTCACAGCGAGCAATCAAATTTGCCCCTTTCTAAAATATGATCGCAATTCACTCTTCCCTCTTCTCCTCGACAGTTATTCCTCCGACAATTCCATGTACCCATACGATTCACAAATTTTCGCCGACAAGATAGGTCGTTAACGGCGATCACGACCATCTTCCGAGGCATGCATCAGCATCTCCTAGCAAAGAGATAGGTGGTAAGTGGGACAGCAAGCCCATACTACCACCGCCCCTTAAGTCAACTTCTAATGACACGCAAGGACATACGATGTGGAGCAATTCTTTTCTCCCCGCACACAAGGGATATGAAGTAGTAGGGGATGTCTGTAAGGTGTTATCTAGCAGTGGGGTGTGTACTTTAATCAATGTGTATCTATTGATATGTGGATAAAATGGGGTTAGTATATGTTGCCTGGAGGATGAGTGTGTGGATATGAACCGCAAAAGAGAAAGACGCAATCCAAATTAAAAAATGGGCAAGGTAATTTCATTGCTCTGAGTATTCTGTACTCTCGCCTCTATATATATTATATATATTATATATATATAATATATTAATATAATATATAATATATTATATATATTATATGATATATATATATTGTATATATATAATACTATACACCGTAAAACGAGGGCAAATTCAGTCCAAAACTCAGGGGTACTCAAAAATGTAAGGTTTATGGCGACTGTTGAATTTTTATTTTTTTTTCAAAAAAATTTTTTTTTTATGTTATATGTATTTTTTTAGAAGTAGAATTAGTATAATTGATTTGGTATATATAATATAGGATTAATGTTATAAGGCGATAAGAACAGTGGACCAGGAATTGCCCCAGATTGGGGGGCGGGGCAATTCGGTCCACTTCAATTTCATCTATTTTAAGAATCCTCATTAAAGTGGTTTATTTAAATAACTATGATAAGGATCAGTTATTTTCATTTTTAACATAATCGCATATTACAATATTATTGTACAGAAATTGGGTTCGAAAGTGTAATAAAATTCTAGAGTTTGCGTTCGTTTTATGTCAAACTTAGCACAAAATTAAAAAAAGGCTCCCCTAACGTAAGGAATTTCCTTAAGTCTCAGAAAGGTTGCTATTCTTTTTTAATTTTCTGATATTAACAGACTTAAGGCAAACTTCTTTACGGTTTGGTGAGTCGTTTTTTTACGATTTGTGCGATGGATATTGACAAAAATTGAACGCAAACGTGTTTGAAAAATATGAACGCAGAGCTCAAGTGTTTTCGGTCCTCTTTTTAACATATTGGTATTAAATAAGAAAATAACTTATTTTATAGAAATTGGGTTTTGAAAAACTAATAAATGTTCTGAGTTTGGGCGTTCGTTTTGTCAAACGCAAAATCGTAAAAAAATGCTCACAAAACGTAGGAATTTCCTAAATTCTTTTGTTATTCTATATTACACAGAATTAAGGAAATCTTTACGTTGTGAGAGTTTTTTTACGCATTTTGCGACTGTTATGACAAAAAACAAACTGTAATGTAAAAAATTCTTTTAGATTGCAATTTCTTTTTTATTTTAATTAACAACAGAATTGGAAATTCTTTACGTTTTGGTGAGCGTTTCTTTTACGATTTCTGCGCTGTTTTGACAAAAACCGAGACGCAAACAGCTGTTTGACAAAACGATAATCCAACTCGAGCGTTTTAGGCATATATTTTCGTTAGAACCAATGCAAGAACGAAAACTGTTAAGGTCTGGCAGACATCATCACAGAGTAATTCCTTTGTATACCTCGCTGTGTTCTACTTTTGCGGTAAGTGTGAACCGATCTTGCCTGGAAAAAAATTGATAAACAAGTTAATTAGGCCTATGTTGAAAAACTTTACCTACCTATCTTGCTGTAAAAAGTGTAAAAATTATTTAAAACATTATATTTCGGGCATCTTTTTGTAAAAGAAGTATTAAAAAATTTAATATATAAAGATTTCAGTGTGGACCGAATTGGCCCCACGCAAATTTTTAAACCTGGACCGAGATTTGCCGCCATGTTTACAGATTTTATAATCATAATCATCTTTATCTCATTGCCTGAAGTAACTCCAACCGTTGCATAAAGGTTACTGAACTTATTTTTAGTACTATATTTGTACCTAATAATGTGATATCAATTATTTTTTGATCTGTATGATTCTTAGCAATAAGGCCTAAAATTTACTAGCGACCCACGATTTTATAGTGCTCAGAAAAAAAAAAATCACAAATTAATGTACTAAAATTAAAGGTTTCATAAAAAATTAAATACCGTAAAGACATAAAAATTACATTTATTTTACATAGTTAAACGATATAGTTTTACATCTATAAGGCTATATTGAGCCACTGGACGAACTGACCCACGTGGTTCGAATAGCCCCACATGGACCGAATTACCGCCGGTTTACGGATATATATATATATCATATAGTATATACTATATATATATAAATATATATATTTTATATATATCTATATATATATATATTATATTATATAATATATACTACTATATATTATATATTTACTGTATATATAATATAATGTTATATATATATATATATATATATATATCATAATATATAAATATAACTATATATATATAATATATATATATATAATATATATATCATATATATACTAGGCGATGCAAAAACCAAGTTTTTTCATTATTTTTTACATGATAAAGCTTGTTTTTTTCATTTTCTTCATTTTTGTTTTTGTTTTTATTAAAACATTCTCATTCATGGTTTTTAAGCTTCAATTGATATTATAATATATATGATATATATATATATATATATAGTATATGTATATATATTATATATATATATAATATATAGTATATATATAATATATATAATATATATTAATTAATATTTATATATAAATATATTATATAAAAATATATATTATATATAGTATATTATAATATATATATAATTATATATATAAATATATATATATAATATATATATTATATATATAAATATAATTAATTAATATATATTCATATATATAATATATATACTTAATATTATAATTTATAATATATAATATATTAAAATAATTAATAAAATATATAAATATATTATATATATATATATAAATATATATATATTAAATGTATGTACAAATATGCGTTGCAATATATTATATTTGATTTCTTTTATTAATTTTAATATAAGGGGAAATTAAACTATGGAATTCTATAGTTTCATAAATTGCATTTCTCGTTGAGTATAGGAAAAGAAGTTTAATTTCCGCATGAATATGATAACCTAAGAAGCTTAAGGTTAAAATTAGTTCGCTCGATCTAGCTCTCTGAGTCTCTGCCTTATTTAAGCTTGCTTTTTTGTAAACTACCTTAAAAGCTCTGCTGTGTACCTATTACCATCTTGTCCTACTTTACATTATTGGTTGAAATTTATATTAATAACCTTCATATTTTTTTATGTTATAATGGTGAAAATCTATCTACGAGGTCCATCCCAGTGTTGATGAAGATGAAGGTTGAGTAAAAACTCTATCTCTGGAGGTCTGGGGCATTTGGTGAAGGCAGGCAAAAGAAATCCATCGGAAAAGATCGCAATGGAAAGATTCCAACCAGGTAAGAAATGCAATTTTGTATTTTCATTTCATTTGTTGATCTAAACTTGAGATCTAGTTATTAAAATTAAATTCAAACCTATTGGTTCATATATATATACATAGTTTAGTTTTCTCAAAGCCCTCTTTTGGTTGTATTTTGTTATGAAAAGGCTGCAATTACTATTAAAATAAACGGGCACAATATCACTATATAATTTACATTATGCAAATTTAATAAATTACTGTCTGCTTTGACCCTAATGAGTTTATTGTGTATCATTTGCAGCTTGGCAGGCAAAGGAAGTGGCAAATTTGAAATCATTATGGCTATCCATGATTAATTGAGTATTGATGTATTTTATGTTAAAAATATATGATGATTTTAATAGTTCCAAATTAGTTATGTAAAATAAATATAACTTTACTATGTACAAATTTCATTTTGCCAAAGGTTTTATTTTCTAAATTTATTATTTATTTTGTAAATGGCATCTCCAGCGGGATCTCAAGTTTGTCCGAAACACTTTGCCTGTCTGCCATTTTTCCCTGGATCTCTGGGGAACTGAGTTAATTTGTGTGTTATTTGATACATTTAAATATATTTAATAATTATAGCTTCTAAGTATTTTTGATTTTGAATTTGATTTAAAATTTGAATATCGTAAATTTTTCCAGTTAAATTTCTTAATTAATTATTGTTTGGTTTATTTATAATACATGTTACATTTATAATGTTGTTTGACAAAAGATTTGATGAGCACTCTAAAAAATTAGATGGGGAATTAAGTACCTCAACTGCTGAGGCCGATGGTGACATAAAGGTTAAAGTTAGGCAAAGAGGAAATAAACGTTCCTCTGTAACAAAAACTATATCATATATTGAAACAAATCCACCACAAACTCAAGCTGACTTTATGATGTTCATTACTAAGTTGGAAAGCTTACTAGATATAATTAAAGGGTTTGATGATGATATAGAATTCTATATGCTACAGAAAGATTTATGGACAGAAGAAGATTATAAAAAACAATCTTCACTGTGTGAAAACTATGTTGATAAAATTTTACTTATGTTAGCTGAATTTAAAACTTCTTAAAATCTTTTACTACTGTGTCAGTGATGTAAATATCAATCCATAAAGTTTAATGATTACCACCATATAGAGCTCCCACACCTTTAAGGAGCAATCAGAGAATTTGTTGGAAAAAATATGAATCTTTTGAATCTTATATTAATAACATACTGAATTAATACTATTCTTGTTGAAAAAATCATGGTTATTTACTTAAGACAAGTAATCGGGTCCAGCGTACGTGAATATAGAAAGTCTGAAATCAGACATTTAATGTACAGAGTATGAAACTTCAAAAAGTCGATTATTCGAGTTAACCTTTTTTCTGATAAAATACAAATATACTTGTGGTATTGAATAAAATGGTCAATTTAAAATTATATCCTCAAAAACCCTATCATTGGGTTTAGGTGAAACAAAACTTTAAATTGACTCAGACGAAATAACGATTAAAGATAGATGGTGTTTATTTGCTCAGTACTTTATTTGGAAAAGTTTAAGGGGTGATAAGCATAATAAATAATTTAATATCGGTTCATCCGTAAATAAGTCTAAACCCATCAATTAAATGAATTCTTGGAAAATTCTTGTGAGACTGAATTATAGAGAATAGGTAAATTAAAAATGTTTCCCAATAATATTATACAAAAAGTTCAAATATTGTCAAAGAGGTTAAAGACACTATTGCTCTTGACCCCTTTGACCTATGATAAAAGGTTAAAGTTCACCCTTTTGTGAAAGGGCTGTTGGCTTTGTCAACTGGCAGAAAGTAATGACTGGCAAACTAATAAAATTTGGAGCTGTCCTAAATTTAAAAGCCCTCAAGATAAATTTAATAAAATAATAGAATTTAAAGGTTGTACGAAGTGTGGAAAGCCTTTTCACTATTATAAAAATTGTAGGAGTAAATTCTCTCGTAAATGTAAGACCTGTAATTTATTTTCATGCTGAATTTTTATGCATTAAAAAACAAAAAACTGTTAATGATGACACTAAGGAGAAATTGCCTTTAAAAAATGATTCCCAAACTAAAGAAGTTAAAGTTAATGTAAATCCAATAGAATTAGAACATGTTTCCAATATAGATGAAATTTTAGAGGTTAATTGCATGTTAACAAAGAACCCACAGAATATAATAGTTCCTACCTTTTCTGCTCTTATAGAAGACAAGTGTGCTAGAATAATATATGATTCAGCTTCTATGAGTACATTTATTGCACTTAATAGCTTGAAAAGTTTAATCTGTTGATACCTGTGAAAAAAATAATAGTAATTGTATAATTGTTTCAATTGAAGTCAACTTTATAGGACATTTGTTGTGCAGTTAAAGTTAATATTATAATAAAATAAATAACATACCAGCTATGTGTAGTAGCCTGAAATAGGATCTAAAATCAGTAACCCATTCAAAAACTAATTCTATAGTTGATAGGGTTTAAGGACAAACTTTGCTTTGGCAGACAAAATTGATTTGAAGAGAGAGAGGATCGTGGATATTTTTGCTTGAATAAATGAGCTGTAAGTAGCTACCTGTACACTCATGGTAGTTTTGGAAGAAAGAAAATAATCTTTCTTTATTATTTATACTTTTCTTGGATTTATGTTGGGTGGTGATTTAACTGCAGTGCTTATTTATGTTAAATATCTTATTTCATTGGACAAATATGTAGAATGCTTTGATGGACTAGAAAAGTACATTAAAAGGATGAAAGTATTTGACAAGAGGCTGAGAACTTAAAAGTGGAATAAATTTCATATTAAAAAAAAAAAAAAAAAGGTTTTTTTTTATGAATGTTTTTTTACCTACTGACCAAGGCCTATATACTAATTTCAGTTCACACATATGGATGACATGCTTTTAAATGACTGTTTGGATATTGAAATATGGTGATAAGAGAGAGAGGTTTTCAAATAAAGATAAGAATTAATTTATATTTATAAATAATACTGATAAGACATTCTGAGGTCGCTTAATAAGCCAGCACTTTTTAATTGAAAACATAATGCTCAATTACGCAGAATAATTTTCTCTTAGCAATAGAAATTTTAAAATCACTGTGTAAAGTTTAAAAAATTTTTGATAAAATTATTAACAACAAAACTAACTTTTAAAAAAAATTAGATCAATACTAGTAGTATTGAAGAAGTAAAATATGCTAAATAATCTTTAAGAACAATAATAAAGTATCATTTTTGGCACATAAAGCTGTGTTTAGAGTCAACACCCAAAGTACCAAATGCAGAATAGTTTATATGTGTCCCAATTTGTTGAAAATGAACAGGTCCAATTTCTCACAACCAGGTATCTCTACCTGGACCTAACCTTAATAAATCTATTCCTACTGCTATAACTCTTATGAGGTTTGATAGATATTTAATTGTATATGATTTGGTGAAGGCCTTTCATATGATTAGGCTCCATGAGGAATTTACTGAGAAGCTTTATTTTCTATGGTTTAAAGATATAAAAAGTAGAGATTTAGATGTCATTACATATCCGTTACTGAAAAAAGTAGTTCCGTTAGTAACGGAGTAACGGAGTAACGGATCGTGCCCACCTCTGCTTATATGCATGTTGACTTGTATGACAGCTTTGAATTTGATATGAGAAAGTCCCTTTATTCATTAGCTTATATGGATAATTTAGCATACACCTCCTCTTATGAATGTGATGTGTGGCTGACTTACCATAAAAGTCAGGGTATATTTAGTGAGTTTGGATTTTGTTTGCAACAATTTGCAACCAACCTTCCTGATTTGCAGGCCTATATTGATGAGAAAGAGAATGAAAAACTTTCAAGTACTGTTAAACTGCTTGGTTTATTATGGAATAGAGAAAGGGACAGTTTAGAAATAAATTTTACATTCTTGAATGATAAAGCAAATACATTAAGAACTATTCTTGCTTCTATTAATAGTATATATGATCCACTAAGAATTTATTTGCCTACAAAAAATAGGGTCAAGCTATTTTTAAATGAATTACAAAATAATAAATCCATCTCATGGGATAGTAATTTGTAAGAAAATATGATAAAAGAATGGATAAAAATATGCAAACAGTACAATGCAAGTAAGTTTCCTGTAATTCCTAGGTACTTGGGAGAACGCTCAGATTTTTATGACCTTATTGGATTTGTTGATGCTAGTAGGGATTTAATAGGTGTTGTCTTGTATTTAAGATCAGTATCAGGTAATGAGGTGAAATTTCTTTCAGCAAAAAATAAAATTATCCCAAAGAAGAGTACTGATAAAACCATCCCTGTTTTAGAACTGAGTGCTGTTAGGTTGGGTGTTCAGTGTATAATGGATGTATATCAAGACTTAACAACTGCATTTTGCCCTGTTGGTATTAATACTCTGCATTTATATACTGATTCTACTATAGTCCTAAATTGGTTGATAAAAAGATGCATAAAACATGATAAAATTGAAAGAAAGGGTAATATAATAAATAATTTACTGAATATTATTGTAGAATTATGTGAGAAAAAACCTGTTCATTTTTATCATATAGGTGGTAAAATAAATCCAGCTGACTGTGTTACGCGTGCTATTTCAGCTAAGGTACTTAGCAGGGTTGGTGATTTTTTTGATTTTTTTAAAAAAATCAAAAAAATCAAAAAATCAATGATTTTTTTGATTTATTTGATTTCTTTGATTTATTTGATTTTTATGATTTTTTCAGACACAAATTGCCTTTTTAAATAATTATTATTTTGATAAAATTAGTAAATAATCCTAATTATTACCTAATTAATAAGTTTAGTAAGTATAATTATTATTTAGTTTAATTAAGTTATTTAAATTATATATATATATACGGTATATAGCTACACTGTATAATATCTGAGTAATCTAATTTTATTTATTTCTTTATTGAAAATAATTTGAATACATTGATTAGTTTGCTTATTATATAGATGAAATATACTTATCATTAATCAGGTGATAACTAGTAATAAATTATTAATTTCGAAAAAAAATTTGCCTAAAAATAAAAATAATAAAAAAATCAATGATTTTTTTGATTTCTTTGATTTTTTTAGGTATTGCATTGTCTTATTATTATTATTAATTATTATTATTATTATTATTATTATTATTATTTCTATTATGATAAAATTAGTATATATATCTAATTATACCTACTTCAAGAAGGATCTCTTTTAGGTAATAATTATAATTTAGTTTAATTAAGTTTATTTAAATATATATATAATAATTACATCTGAATAATCTAATTTTAATTTATTTTCTTATTGATATGATTTGAAACTAAATTGATTAATTTGCTTATTATATAGATGATATATACTTATAATTAATCAACAATAAAACTTAGGAATAACTATAATTTAGAAGAAAAAAAAGTGTTTTTTTGCTAAAAAAATCACAAAATCCGATTTTTTGATTTTTTGATTTCTTTGATATTTTTAGGCAACAAATTGCTTTTTATTATTATTTTATAAAATTAGTAAATAATCCCATTTATTACCAAATTAATAATGTTTAGTAAGTAACAATCTATATTTAGTTTAATTAAAAATTAAGTTAGTTAAATTAAATATATATAGTATATACTGTATAATATCTTGAATTTACCTAAATTTTATTTTTCTTAAAATGATTTGAAAACTAAAAATGAATTTGCTTATTATAAAGATGAATATATATAGCTTTATATTATGAAATGATATAGTAATAATATTAATTTAGAAAAAAAATTTGGCCTAAAAAATCAAACAAATCAAAAAAAATAAATCAAAGTGAGTTTTTTGATTTTTTTGATTTCTTTTGATTTTTCAGGCACAAATTGCTTTTTTAATTATTATTTTTGATCAAATATAAAATTTACATGTGCTAATTCTGAACTAATTAAAATAAGTTAGGAAGTATACATTATTTATTTAGTTAATTAAGTTATTTAAATTATCAAATATATAGGCAATTGTAACGAAAGCTAATTGATCGAACATTTTAGTTTGATTTAATCAAAATGTTTTGAAACTACATTGAATTAATTTAATTATTAATTATAGATAAAATTTGCTTATCATTATTCAATGTGATAACTAGTAATAATTATAATTTAGAAAAAAAAAATTTGCTAAAAAATCAAATGTAATATATTTGATTTTTTTATTGTCTTTGATTTTTTTAAGGCACAAATTGAATTTTATTATTAATTTTTGAAAAAAATTAGTTAATATTTCCTATATTACTAATTGTTATAAGTTTAGTAAGTATAATTAATTATTATTGGTTTAAATAAGTTATTTAAATTATATAGTAGTATATACCGTTATATATATATATATATATATATATATATACTATAAATAATTATATTTATATATATATTATATATATATATATATACTATTATATATATATATATAAATATTATAATATATTATATGTAATATATATATAATATAATATATATTACGTCTACGTATATATATATATATATATATATAGTATATATAATATATATATATAATATATATATATATATGATTATATATATATATATATATAAGTATATATTACCTGAAAATCCTATTTTCGTAATTTATTATTTATTTATTGAAAATGATTTGAAACTAATTTGATTGAATTTGCTTATTATCTAGATGAAATATACTAATCATTAATGAGAGGTGCCGTTGAACAGTTACCCCTCATAAATTTAACAAAGAAAATCCGTATAAAAAGGATCAAAAATATCAAACAAAAATCAAAAAGAATCAAGTGATTTGTTTCATAATAATCAATTTCAGGGTTAAATTAACCCAAAATTTAAATTCAATTTGATTTAATCAAGTGCAATCACCTGTACTCAGTAGTAGTAATTGATTGCTTATTCAGAGGACCTACTTTGTGATCTAAACCCCAATGGAATTATACTGACTTGTCGGTTCCTGGCAATGTTATGATAATATGGATGATTTTTAATATATGTTAACACTTTGCCAAAATGATGTTGTTCAGCCATAAGTTTACTCTGACAAGAACAGTCCTGGTACTTTTAGAAAAATGAATGTAAATATGCATTTTGTTAGCGGAGCTAGTTTATTCTAATGTTGGATGGTAAGAAGGATACGATATAGTTATAGAAGACCCAAGTGTTATTTCCAGTCCTTAGCAACAGTTGGATATCCAGTGTTATGTACTCAGATAGCTGTAGTGTAGTTATAAGAAAGGCTCAAGCTCAATCATTCCCAGATGTTGTTTCATATTTTAAAAATCCTTTATCTATTGCAGAGCCACCATTGGTAGCTCAGTTAAATTTATTTGTAGACAATAAAGGCTTAATAAGAGTTAAAAGTAAATTGGACACTTTGAATGCAAAATTTACAATTAAATGTCCAATATTAATGTCAAAAAATTGTTCATTAACAAAAATTATAGTTATGGAGCAACATATTAAGTTAAAACATTCTGGAATTTATAAATTATTGTCTGTTCTTAGAAAAGTTTTATATCACTTCTAGTTATAGTGCAATAAAAAGAATTATAAAATCGCTTAGTGCTGGAGAACAGTTGTAAGGAAGAAGTTTACAAAGCAAACAAAATGCTTTTAAGGATTACCGTATAAATCCATTGGGGGTTCCATTTAGAGAACTAGCATTGGATCATATTGGTCCTTTTTTAGTAAAAAATGATAATAAAACAACTGTAAAGGTTTACAAATTAATTTTGACATGTTTCTGGTCAAGAGCAGTTAACCTTATAGTATGTAATAGTGTTGATACTGAATCCTTTTTGAGAGCTTTTCAAATACATGTGTTTGAATGGGTTCAACCTCAGAAAATATTGAGTGATGAAGGTACATCCATAATTAGCTCTATGAAAATTATTAAAGAATTTCTGAAGGATGTTAAAGTTTTAAACTTTCTTAAAGAAAGAAATATTAAAATACTAGAGTTTTCACCTTACCCATCTGGAGCTAGTTTCTTAGGAGGTACTGTAGAGTCTATGGTAAAGTTGGTAAAAAATACAATTTATAGTTCAATTTCCAAAAATATTCTACCTTATAATCAATTTTATTTACTGGTCAAGGAGTGTAATATGCTTATTAATAAAAGGCCAATTGCTTTTAAAACTACTTTGAGAAATCCTGATGAAGACCCATTTGTCCCCTCAGTTATTACACCAGAACTGTTGCTAAAAATGTATGATGTTCCTAATTTAATAATAGCTCCCCATCTTCATATTACTGAAGATGTAGAATCCTCTTGGTTACCATCTGAGAATAGATTAGAATTTTTGAATAAGAAATATGAAACTTTTAGAAAGGTAAGAAAAAGATTAAATGAGCTATATTATAATGAATTTTTTCAGAACCTTAAAGAAATAAGCACAGATAAAAAGTTTAGGTATAAATTTAAAAAAACATGAGAGACCTTGAAGAGGGTGATCATATGAGTTGCAAGTGAGATGAGAGCAACCATTGTGTGTGGTAAACACCGATACTTTGTGTCATTAATGGAGACGATAAGTAGAGGATGATGTTGAAACAACTCTTTAGGAGGAGACAGTTGCAGTATGTGTTAAAAAATCATCAGGCGGAAAAAGATTAGAAGAACCTGGCAAGTGAATATTGTAAATGCTAATGAAAACCTGCTATTGTTAATGAAGATACTAATAGTAAAAGAAAATCGATCAGTCTGGTAAAGCGAGAAGGAGAAGGAATGTAAAATCTTAAAAGGAAAATAGTCAATAAGATGATCATAAAGAAAACTTAATATGTTGTTGTGGAATAATTTAATGAAGATGTAAAATTATATGTGTACCATGGTAAAATATATTGTGTTGCAATGTTAGTAACAATTGTAATTATTAGTGGTATGATATACTGTAAATCAAACATACACACAGTAGTATAGTTTTATACGACTATTATTATTAATTATTATTATTATTATTATTATTATTATTATTATATATTGAATTATTATTATTATTATTATTCAATATTATTACTTATCTATTATTATTATTATTATTATATTATTACTATATATTTATTAATTTATTCATTTTAATATGCAGTAATTTATTAAAATTTATGTATATACATAAAGCATGAGTTTTAATTTGGTGGGGCCAATGTACAAAATATGTACTTAATATTAATTAATTTACTTTATGAAATAATTTTAATATAAGGAGGGAAATTAAACTTGGAATTCTATAGTTTTATAAATTGGCATTTCTCGGTTGGTAATGGAAAATATATTAAATTTTCCATGCCACCTAATATGATAATCCTAAGAAGCTAAGTTAAAATTTAGTTGCTCGATGCTAGCTCTCTGCTTAATTTAAGCTGCCTTTTTTCGAGCTCTACTTTAAAGCTCTGCTGTGTACCTATTACCATCTTGTCCTACTTTACATTATTGGTTGAAAATTTATATCTATAATCTTCAATATTTTTTTATGTTGTGATGGTGAAAATCAATGTACGAGATCCATCCCAGTGTTGATGAAGATGATGGTTGAGTAAAAACTCTATCTCTGGAGGTCTGGGGCATTTGGTGAAGGCAGGCAAAAGAAATCCATCGGAAAAGATCACAATGGAAAGATTCCAACCAGGTAAGAAATGCAATTTTGTATTTTCATTTCATTTGTGTTGATCTAAACTTGAGATCTAGTTATTAAAATTAAATTTCAAACCTATTGGTTCATATATATACATAGTTTAGTTTTCTCAAAGCCCTCTTTTGGTTGTATTTTGTTATGAAAAGGCTGCAATTACTATTAAATTAAACGGGCACAATAACACTATATAATTTACCTTATGCAAATTTATTAAATTACTGTCTGCTTTGACCCTAATGAGTTTATTGTGAATCATTTGCAGCTTGGCAGGCAAAGGAAGTGGCAAATTTGAAATCATTATGGCTATCCATGATTAATTGAGTATTGATGTATTTTATGTTAAAAATATATGATGATTTTAATAGTTCCAAATTAGTTATGTAAAATAAATATAACTTTACTATGTACAAATTTCATTTTGCCAAAGGTTTTATTTTCTAAATTCATTATTTATTTTGTAAATATATATATATATATATATATATATATATATATATTATAGAGTATTTTAATATAGGGTTGATATTATAAGAGAATTTAATATAATATGTATATTATATATATATAATATATTATATGATATAGTATATAGTATAGTATAGTATATATAGTATGTTTAAAGTATATTTATTTAATTACCTTAATTTATATGTTTGAAGATGATGACATTTCTGTTGGTTCCATATTTGATGGTATCTAGATGATTTAATTATTCCTTTATTTTACTATTGTCCTTTTTCATTCTTTTTATTTATTTTTCTTCTTTTTAATGTTTAATATTCCTTTTTATTGTTGTATCTT
>JABUQX010058545.1:22500-37510 GCA_015478945.1 Trachelipus rathkii
AATATATATATAATATATAATAATATATATAATAATAATATATGTATATATCAATATATATATATATAATAATAATATATATATATATACTATAATAATATATATAATAATAATAATAATAATACCGCTCTATATACATGTAATAATAATAATAATAACAATAATAATATATATAATAATATATATATAATAATAATAATATAATATATATATATATATATAATATATGTAATAATAATATATATATATATTAATAATAAATATAATAATATATGTATATATAATATATATATATATACTTTATATATAACCAACAATAATATGTAATAATAATATATAATAATAATATATATATATATATATATATATATATATAACAATAAATAATAATAATATATAAACTAATGCCGATATATGTATAATCAGGAATCAGTCATTTTAATATCTATAATAATAACCAATTAATCAGTCGTCTTAATGGTAATTATCAGATGTTATATAATAATATATATATATGTATATATGTTCATGCTTAGCTACTCAATAGCAATAATATATGTATATGTATAATAATATATGTATATATATATATATATATATATGTAATAATATTGATAAATAGAGAAATGAAAAATATATATTTCAGGGTATTACATATATATATAATAATAATATATATATATATATATATATGTATATATATGCTGACTTTCATACAATAATAATATGTTTATATATAACTGTATAATATATATATATATATGTAATATAACCAATAATATATATATATATATTTAATAACATATAACAACAATAATATAATATGTATAATATTAATATATATAAATATGATTATGTAATAATAATATAATATGTATATATATATATATAATATATATATATATATATATATATCAACCAATAATATATATGTAATAATATAACTCCAACATAACTATGAAATAACTGTATATATGTTTATATCAATAATATATATGTATATATATATATATATATAATATATGTATATATACATAGTAGCTGTAATATGGAAATAATATGTTTATAATATGTATGTATATATATATGTAATAACAAGGAAATATGCTGTATATATATACTTCTTCTTCCTTCTTCTTTCTTATAACAATATGTAACAATAATAACGGTTGTAACATAAAACAATATGCTTAATAATAATAATAATAACAATAATAATATATATATAATAATAATATATATATATATATATATATAACATAATAATAATAATAATAATAATATGTATGTATATATAAATAATAACCAATAACAATAATAATAATAGTTATTATTTAACTAATAACTATATATATAATAATATATATATATAAATACATATAATCTAACTAAATAATAATAATAATAACTAATGACAATAATATATATATATATAATAATATATATGTAATATAAAATATGTAATAATAATAAATAATGTATATAATAATATATATTAATAATAATATAATAATATATATATGTAATATATATATATATATATATATATAATAATAATAATATGTATAACTCTAACTAATAATAATACCTTAATAATAATATAATAATATTTATATATGTATATATATATATATAATAATATAATATATATAATAATAATAATAATATAATAATAATAATAATAATAATAATATAATATATATATTCATATATAACAACAATATAATAATAATAATAATATATATATATATATATCTAATAATATATTAATAATAACAATATATATATATATATAATATACTCACTTTATATAATAATATATATATATAATAATAATAATAATATACATATAATAATAATAATATAATAACCAACATATATATATATAATAATATATGTAATAATAATATCTTTGTATGTATATAATAATAGCAATATATATATATATATATATATATATATATATATATATATATATATATAATCTTATTCTTTATATTACCGTTCTTTTTGCTTTTATGAAATTGTTTTAAGCGACAAGTCGAATGTTGATTTAGCTTTATTGTTTACTTTAATACTAGATCACTATGTTAAAATAGTTGATAATTTATTTTAAATAAAAATCATAAAGTTTCGCAAAAGAAACACAACTGGATAAAAAAAACACGTCTTCGAGGAAGATGAAGAGAAAAATCGGTAGCCAATGTGAGATCTCTTTAATAATGCAGGTATTACCTGAATATATTCTGTTTATGTCTATAGTATTTATTGTCCTAATTTTAATTGTTAATAGGTGAAGTGATTTTGACCTTGAAAAATATATATCATTTAATAAGGTTAACATGACTGTACAAGAATGATCGGTAAATTAATATAGTTATTTCTAAAAACAACTGGAACATTAAAATAACGGACATATATAAATAAAAAAAGAGTAGGTATAGAAAAGTGTTACAGCCTTTCTTTTTCTCGAAATGATTTGCATCAATATAAAGAAAGCCTCTATGGGAGAATAAAGTTTTAATTAATTCTACACTCAAAAATATTCTAGGATATAATATATATATATATATATATATATATATATATATATATATATATAATATATATATATATATATATATATATATATATATATATATATATATATATATATATATATATATATATATATATATATATATATATATATATATATATAGCCGATAGATTCCGCTTGTCTTCCTGTTGTGTCGGCGAATGTTGCAGTGGCTCTGAGGAAGTCCCATCGTCATTGCTTCCTCAAAGAGCAGAGACATCTCCCTATCCAGGTGAACCCCTGAATGCCAGAGGCAGCAACTTGCCTTCCTGAAGGGAGGACAAAACTGGTCCTCTCCCCACTGAACTTGAAGAATCACCCTTCCCCAATCAGGAAGTGACATCTCCATTACGCTATATTGGATTATCCAACTCAATTTATTCCAATCTCTAATATCATATCTGTACTTGCCCAAGGTTAGATACAATTAATATTCTAATAATCAAAGATCCTAATATGTAGCAAAATAAAAAAATGTCCACCCCACTGTAATATTGTAATTATGCTACTATATGTCATAACTATATAAATTGTACTGTTTTTTTTATTTATGTAATTGTTACTTTTGTTTATGTATTTGCTGTCCGCATTTTTATTTTTACGATTTTCATGTCTACCTTTTTAATTCTAAGTGTTCCATGTTTTGATTTTCCTAACCCCATCAATAAAAACCTCTCGCAGGCTAAACCAACTATGACCAACCTCCAGCCCCTCCACCCCTATAATCCTTTACATATAGATAACAAAAACTCTATAACTAACACCAATAGCACTGAGCTTGAACAAACCTGCGACATCCATCCAAACCCAGGTTCTCAAACATATATTTGCCCCATCTGTCAAAAACACATTGCAAAAAACCAACCATCTATAAAATATAACCAATGCAAAATATGGATCCATAAGAACAAATGTTCCCCTTTCACACTTCTCCCTCCACAAAACCACACATTATCATGCTTCATATTATTAAACGGAAAGCAAGCCAAAATCTCAACCTTTCTTTCCAAACACAACATCGATAAAATCCTAATACAGGAAGAACACATGCTACAAAACACTTTAAAAACACCGTTCCATGGATACGACTCTACCCGAAAACCACACACTACTAACATTACTTAAAAACAACTTACCCTACCACAACTGAAATTACCAACCTGCTAAATAACCCAATCCTCAATATTAAATCATTTACCATTCTCTTCAATAACATCCCTCACAATATCATAAATATATAAATTCCCATACCACATCCCAATACTGCCCAAACAACGACAAACCAAATTTACACCCCATAAACATAATAACAACCTAATAATAGGAGGCGACTTCAATGTCCACCACACTGCCTGGTATAGCGATTACCCATCTGACAATCAAGGAATCCATATCCTCAACGAACACTATCCATTAAACAAATTAAATTATAAAAATCTACCTACCCGTTGCCTTCCCTCAAACTAATCAAGCCAAGACATCCACTGACATCACTTTCTCCTCCCCTTCTCTCTCAACACCAACATCGCATGGAACATCGAAATTGATCTTACATCAGACCACATCCCAATAATAATTAATCAGATATTAAACAACAAAAATTTCCAAACCCAAAATAACTACAACATTCACAAACTACAAAAAAAGCAATTTGGCAGAACTTCACACAACACATTGATTCCAACCAACCCACACCACCAAACCACAACTGACACTCTCTACACAAAACCATAGAGAACTTTACCAAAATAGCCATAAACCCGCCAATCTTTACATACCCAAAGGTCACAGAAAAGACTACAACCCCTCACGTACCCCCAAAATCTGTAACATAATAAAACAAAGAAACACCATCTGACAACAACGAATATATACCCCAGAGGTGAAAGCACAAATAAATTCCTCAAATACACAGATCACCAATTTAATTTCCACCCACAAATCAGAAAAATTTAAGAAACACATAAAGTACAGTAAGGGCAGACCTGAGGAGAGAAGAACGTGGCAGATAATAAAACGTCTCCACAACTCGCAGAATAACACCCCTTCCACAAATGAAGCACTTAGAGGACACAACAAATCCCTCCCTTCTCCCGAGCAATATTGCAACATCCTCGCACAACACTATACCAACGTATCAAACAAACTCACTCTCAAAAATAATAGAAGAATAATACGCAAACTCAAATCAATACAACTAGAAGTCAACCCAGACCCCCTATTCACCACCCATGAAACAAGTAAACTTATCAAAACCTTAAAAAATTCCCCAGCCACTGGACCAGACAATATCCCCAACCTTTACATAAAACACTTTGGGTCAGCTACAATATCTTTTATCACTGATATCTTCAATAAATCCTGGTCTCTCAACTACATTCCCCCACACTTAAAAAAAGCCATCATCATACCTAAATTAAAACCCAGAAAAGTTTCCAATCTCCCATCTTCATACCGCCCCATTTCCCTTCTCTCATCCCTAAGCAATCTCTTGGAGAAGATTATACTCACAAAAATTCAAACCACCATACACTCCCCAAACCATCAACACGGCTTTAAAAAAATTTATTCTACATCAGCAGCTCTAACTAACATTAAACAAAAGATCTTAAATGGACTACACAAAACACTTTCTCACAGAACTATCGTCTTAGCCATAGACATCAGTAAAGCTTTTGACACAATACCCAGACACATCCTTGTCCAAAAAATTCTAAATGCTCCCCTTCATAACACCTTTAAGAAATGGTTATGTAATTTCATATCAGTACGCACAGCCCAGGTGTCAATCAAATACCAGAATTCAAAAACAGTGAAATTAAGAAATGGGTTCCCCCGGTGAGCTACCAATCCCCCTTTTCTGTTCAACCTATTTACTTTCGATATCCCTACCCCCAATCTCTTAACTTAAAAATAATTACCTACGCAGACGATATAATTATAACTATATTACACTCCTCAGAACGCACCGCTACGATCCTCACTCAGACTTACATAAATCACCTGGAAGATTGGCAAACATCTAACAGAATGTCAGCTTCTGCAGAGAAATCATCTATTATCTTAATCACCACTGAAAGTCACCAATCATCACATCACCCACAAATAACCCTAAGCAACTCCATCATCCCCCAAAACAAAACACCCAAAATACTCGGTATATCCTTCAACACGCACTTCACCTTCACACCATACATCCAAAACATCATAAGCACAACAAACAGGAAATTGAATATAGACCGAACCCTATCCCAACAAAACTTCAACAATGAAACATCGACACTGTCAACAATATACAAACAATTTTCAAGAACCGCAATTAACTACGGATCACCAGTCTGGTACCCACTAATTTCCACCACTAATAGGAATAAACTGCACAAAAAATACAAAACACTGCCCTACGATCAATACCTGGTTGCCTGAAAACCAATCTTATTCAACATCTGCACGAAGAAACAAAAATCTTACCAATCCTAGACCATCTTGATATGATAGGAACCCAATTTTTTGACAAGACTCTTAACCCTCCAACCCCTGTCACAACTACTTTCAGGAACACATACCTCATTGCCTGAAATCCAATCCCTCTTCCGCAGCCCTCTATTATGGCGAACTATTCAGGACCATCCCTTTACCCAAAAAAACATCCCTTTAACAAATCATATTCATTCATATTTTACACAGCGATACCTAAACAACCGCCCAACTAATAACCTCACAAATTGATACCTACTAATATCCCCCTCACAAAACCTACTCCCATGAAAGACACAGATCTCCCTCTACAGATTAAGATTCGGTCATCAGAAAAACCTTCAAGAATATAAACATCAGTTCAAAATATGAAGGTAGGAGGATTCAAATTGTGTTCTTGGAACACTAACCATTCAGATCTTAAAGCACAAATAAAAAGGGATATGCTTTCTTCCCATAACTGCGAAGAGGGGAAGTTCTAGGTTACCTTTACCATCCTGGCAATTACACCCTAAGACTCGCAGATTTTGAGCTATCATCAGTCAATTCAAAATGAGATTTGCTCTCTCAAATTAATAAAATCTTTGATTCTCTTTCTATGTTTCTTCCTGTCAAATTGAGAGGTCGACCTTTGATGAGACGCCTATGGGAAAAACAAATGATTTGGGATGACTCTATCGATCTTGAAATAAAGGAGAATCGGGAAAAATTAAGAGCCGATCTTGACTCTCTTAAAAGTTTATCGTTCAACTGTTTTTGTTTTTGATACCTTATCCACTAATTCAACCCTTAATATCTTTTCAATGCTAGTTCAAAAAGCTATGGATTTGCGGCTTAAATTACCTTTCCAGAACAAGAACCTTTGTTAATGTGGGTCAAATCTAAAGTAGCTACTCTCAAGGGAAAAACATTTCCTTGTTTAGAGCTTTTATCCATCTTTCTGGCTCTTAAAAGCCTTCCACAGATCGTGACTGGCCTACAAGAGGTTGAATTTAGTAAGATCAACGACTTCTCTGACTCCCTAATCGTTCTTGCATGAGTGGCTGGAAAAGGTAGAAAGGCTAAGAAAATTTTCGTTTGGAATCGTATACAGGACATTAAGAGTATGGTTTCATCTATGAGAAACAATAATTTAATACCAATCTCATTTAACTACGTCAAAACAGATGAAAACCCTTCAGACCTTATAACTCGTGGTTTGTCCCGTCGCGAATTCATGAAGCTCGAAATATGAAAGGAAAGCTCGACTCTTCTTGCTCAAGATTATGCAACAAGAACGTTTTCGTGTCGAACTTTGTTTTTTTGAGAGAGATTCAATCGGGATCGACTTCTTCAAAATCACCTAATTTAGTTTCTCGCCTGAACTTCTTTTTGAACGATTTGGGTCTTATAAGAAGTAAAGTACGGTTGTCTCGCACTAACTACTATAGTTTCGAGATAGTCAATCCAGTAGTCCTTGGCAAGTCTCATCATCTATCTTACCACCCTGATTGTCAGAGATGCACATGTTTCTTGTAAACATCTCGGCATTCAAGCAACTTTGACCTTCATTCGTTTAAAAGGCTACTGAATAACTTCAGCTCTTCATACAATAAGAAGAGTTTTATCGGAATGTGTGACTTGTACAAAGTTCAAAAGCTATTCTTATTCTTATTCGAAGTTTACGAAATTTTACAAAAGTGCAAGTCAATATCTATAGCCCTTTCTCAAGTGTTGGAGTTGATTTTACTAAGAATTTTTTCATTAAAATTCAAGGATCCACCAAACCTCAAAAAATGTATATTTTTTACACATGCCTCAATATGCATAGTGTTTATCTGGATATTATTCCAGATATGTCTTCTAGGGCTTTCGTTCAATCGTTCCAACGCTTTGTGGCTAGATTTGTCGTTCCTGAATTCTTATATAGCTGCAATGCTCGGTCTTTCAATGAATGTGCGGATGCCCTTGAGCAGATTGTTGTATCAGAGGTGGGTACCGAATTTTTGCTTAAAAATTATATTAAAAATATCCGCATTCCCCTATACAGCCCTTGGATGGGAAGTATTTGGGAAAGGTCAATTCGGACTGTGAAAATTGTCTCTATAAGACTGTTGGACGTAAAAATTTGAAATATTTCGATTTCACAACAGCATTGGCAGACATTGATAATGCTATCAATTCCATTAACATATACTTCTTCGGATAATAATATTGTATTTCTCACTCCTAACTGTTTTTTAAAACCATTGGCTAATTCAAGTATCGTATTAAACGAGCCCATTCCTACCGATTTCCCTTACAGAGAAGAATTTATTTAATCCCTTAAACGATCTACCGAAATATTCGGAGACTTCCGGACTCGGTGGTATAATGAGTATTTTTTGAGTTTGAGAGAAATAGGGAGAGACCTCTATCTAGTCTCATAGAAAAATATGGTAAAAGTAGGAATCATCGTACTTATTAAAAGTCCGGTCAAAGAACGATCATATTGGCAAATGGGTATTATTCAACTGCTTATTTATGGAGACGACAATAAGGTTCGCTCAGTCCAGGTTCGAACTACTGGAAGACAAATGAATGTTTACCTCATAAAACGTTTATTCCCTTTAGAGCTATCATTAACACATAGTTAAAAAAATAGTTCTGCTTCAAAATCGATGGTTCCTTTACCATCATCATCTCAGCACAATTAATGATACTCCAGTGGTTGTAAATTCATTGCGTTCCAAAAGGAAAGCAGCTATAGTTGCGCTTTCAAAATTTCTGAATATCGATAATGAATCGGAATCGGAATCGGAATCTTCCGAACGTTCTGATTAATCAAATTCTTTTTTTTTTAAATGACACGAATTCGTCGAAATCGTGACTTCTTCCCCGCCCAGTGTATTAAAATGGAGATGCGTATCAAGAGCTTAAATTGGTTCGTAATGAAAGATTGCGTTTAATTAAATATGCTTTGGGTCTCAAATTCGCATGTATTTCAATTATTAACTCTTTCCCAAATCTAAATTTATTCTTAAAAATATTATGCGTTTTAATTATAAATGTGGAAATCATGAAACCGGAAAAATTTTGAGGAACTTAAATGGATAGAGTTGATATGATGGAATCCTTATTCAAAATCAAGGTTTTTACGTTTGGAAACTCGTGATGTTGGGTTGCTAATTGAACTCGTCCTGAAAAATAAAGTTAAATTTTTGGTTTGTCATTAGAAAGAAGTGGATGCTTTATTAAGGAACTCCAATCTTGTTTGAATTAAGTGTTAACGTTAAAAAAGGGTTAAAACTTATAATCAATAAGGCCTTATATAATGCAATTTTTATGTAACTTTATTAAGTGCATAGTAACGCTTTTTTTCATTTAACTAACACTTAAGCTTCAATTCAACTTTATCATCGAACGTACGTTTATGAAATTACGTATTGTTAAGCAATACGCAAAGGAATTATTCACTACCTATATAAAGAAGCTGGTGAAATTAACTCTAAAAGCACCGGTGTTAAACCCAACTATTTCAAATAAAAAATTTGGAATACTTGGATAAAAAGTTTCAGTTTTTCGACAAGTAAGTTGTTTATGTTCCTTTGGATATAGGTTAATGATTCCATTTCTTGTATATTTATGTATTGAAGCACATAACATTTATCAATTCAAATTCTACTATCGTAAATTTACTATTCTTAATTCGAATATAATAACTACGTTGGTATCAAGGTTGTATCTATAAATATTTCTACTCACATAGATATTATTTTATATATATATATATATATATATATATATATATATATATATATATATATATATATATATATATATATATATATATATATAGTATATATATATCTATATATATATATATATATATATATATATATATGGAACCGGTTAAATGAAAATAATTACTTCTTGGGAGACTGTTTTTGGGTACTGAAGATATTCCTGAATAACTACAACAGACTTGTAGCAACCGTATCCAAGCAACATGAGCCACACCATGATCCAAAATATTCTTCTAAACAACTGCATTGACCTAGCGATTAATAATAATAATAATAATAATAATAATAATAATAATAATAATAATAATAATAATAATAATAATAATAATAATAATAATAATAATAATAATAATAATAATAATAATAATAATAATAATAATAATAATAATAATAATAATAATAATAATAATAATAATAATAATAATAAGAATAAGAAGAAGAAGAAGAAGAAGAAGAAGAGAGAAGAAAGAAGAAGGAGGAGGGAGGAGGAGGAGGACGATGAGGACAGAAGAGGAGAGGGAGGAGGGAGGAGGGAGGAGGAGGAAGATCTGGTTGGAGGAGGAGGAGGAGGAGGAGGAGGAGGAGGAGGAGGAGGAGGAGGGAGGAGGAGATGAGGAGGAGAGAAAGGAAGGAAGAGGGAGGAAGGAGAGGAAGGGAGGGAGAAGAGGAGAGGAGAGGGGAGGAAGGAAGGAAGAGGAGAGGGAAAGGAGGAAAGGATGTAGAAGCAGAAGGAGGATGAGGATGTGGAGGAAGGAGATGAAAGGATGAAGATGAAGATGAAGATGAAGATGAAGAAGAAAAGAAGAAGAGAAGAAGAAGCCGGTAAATTTTATATCGGCTCCGGCTCCGGCTCTGGCTCCGGTTCTTTCATTTAATAATTAACGGGCTCCAACTTCGGCTCCAATTTCGACTTCAGTTCGTAGTTGTAATTTTATCTTCATTTACAAGTGATATCATTAATTCTCTAAGTTGTAAAATTATTATTGTATTGCAAAAAAGTTTGGTTGTTAATAACACCTTTATTTTCACGTTTAATTTAAAATTTATAAAATCTTTTACAGGAAATTTAAATTAAAAAAAATGAATTTCCTTTTTTTTCATAACTTTAAAGATGATTTTACACTGAATTATATGAACGCATGAACTATAATTTTATTCAAAACTGTTGTTTCTTAAAAATAAAACTGCTTCCAACAAATCGTCCTCTATCGATAATCTTAGATTGGATTTTAATATTTTTAAACCGAAAAATAAGCGCTCAACTCTCACTTTAATATGAAGCAAATTTGCAGCTGTATTAGCAGCATTGCTTCTTAACAGTTAACACTGATTTCCGGTCGATTTTTGTTATGACATCTAATGCCTTATATATTTCTACTTTTGATTTTATTCAGTGGATATTTTGGGTTAAAAATTTATTGACTTATTACTATTTTTCAATTGTTTTCTGGGTGCTTTAATTGGTACCATTGCCTATCAACATTGTTTTCTTCATCCGAACCTGAAATGAAACCACAAGAAAGAATTTTTGAAACTGACGAGCTATCTGACCCCTGCCCAGATTCATGTTCGATGGTTTATATCATTTTAGATCCTAGTTCACAAAAAGCATTCCTATATTTTGATATCATATCATTAGTTCTTAGGATGGTTCTTGACGAATGATCAACAGGGTTCCGACAAAAATATTTCATTATTAGTTAACATTCTTTCCTTTTTAACCTCATTTCTTATATATTAATTAGATATTTTCTTTCATTATAAAAATTTTCAGCAGTCAAGTCCTCTCCATGAATTTTCTTTGTTGTAATGTATGTATATTTTAATAATTCTCGAGGGTTTAAATTTGCTCGCATTGGTGTACCTCACTTTTCCACTTTTAATCTTTAAGTATGATCTTTTCATAATTTCATCATGTTCGTTCCAAAAATCAAATAGTACTTCTTCGTTTTGATCCTCAATAAAATCGGTATCATTTTGACAAATTCTTCAAGGTCTTGCTTGTTGTCCTTATTTGGTTTTTAAAATAAACTGACAATATTTGATGCTTTATTCATAACTTTTCTAATTACTTGCCTTTAATTCATTTCAAGTTCTTTGAAAACATCGACAAGTTGTACCATATTTTCACAGAAAAGTTACGATTTGGTATCTCTTAGGGCTAATGTGGTAATTATGTCGAATTTATCCTCGTTCAAATATCTAATATTATTGGGAAAATAATTTACCTTTGCTCATATAAAAGCAATAATTTTTAAATGCAAAACCCGTCCCTTTAAGAGTTTTTAAATCTTACCTTTTGGTAATAAATGCACTTCTTTTCAAACAATATTACGAATGTTTTTCCTGTAAAGAAAGATTTTCAGTTTCAATACCATTTCTCAACCCAGTTTTTAAATCAAATTCTTGCGAAAAAAAACAGAAAAGAAAAAAAACAAAAACAAAAACAAAAAGAAAGGAAAAAGGGACACTATCTTTAACAACCATTGTAATCAATTGTTTCCTGAATGTTTCCCTTGACATAGACAAAACAAGTTTTACCCTATTGAAAACAGTATCAATTTTAGTCAGAATTTCTGTAGCTATAAAGAAACAATATTAGGAGTTAAAAGATTTTTTACTACAATATATATATATATATATATATATATATATATATATATATATATATATATATATATATATATAAAAATAATATATATATATATATATATATATATATATATATATATATATATATATATATATATATATATATATATATATATATATATATATATATATATATATATAACTATATACTGCTATATATATATAACTATATATATATGTAATATATATATATATATATATATATATATAATATATATATACTATATATATCTTTCAACTATATATATATATATATAATGAAATGGTGAAAGAAAGAGGAAGAAGGGAAAGATGAATGGAATACTTTTAAAGAAATAATACTGGTGACTGCAAAAGGGAAAGTTTGTGGTGGGAAAAATATTGGCCGAAAGAGCAAAAGAAAAGGTAGCGAATGGTAAGAGAAAATTAAATTCTATTATTAAAAACAAAAATGTTTTTGCAAAACATTTAGCTATTAGTAGTCAAGCTACATGGAGAAATATAAGAGCGTGCGAAATGAATTTAAAGTGAAAGTGAAAGCTGCAAAGAGAAGGAAATGAACGGTGGAGTGTAATGATTGTTGCTAATTATCAACAGAGGAGTAAATCGTTTTGGAAGGGGGTTAATAAAGTTTGAAATAAAAGAGAAGGAGTCGTACCTGGAGTAAAGACTTTGGATTGGAATGTAGTTTAGAATGATAAAGAGGTGGAGGAAAAATGGACCAAACATTTTAAGTAATTACTAAATGCTGGAAGAGTAGATGAGAAGGAAGAAAGACGACAAATTACAGTGAGACAAAATATTACGGTGGAAGAGTTTAGAAATGAAAATGTATGGCATATTACAAAGGATGAAATATTGAAAGCTTTGAAGAAGACAAATTGAGGAAAATATTCTGGGTTGGATGTTATGCAAGAAGAAGTTTTGAAAAAGAGAGATAGCATTGTCGTGGAGTGGATGATGAGATTAATCAATGTTTGTTGGGAACGATGCGAGGTACCAGAAGATTTGCAAGACTCTTGTCTTGTACCAATTTATAATGATATGTGGGGACAAAAAGGAGTGCTCTAATTATAGAGGAATAAGTTTATTGAGTGTTGAAGATAAAATATATGGACGAATTTTAATAAAAAAGTTAAAAGTGTTACAGATAAACAGATTGGAGATGAAAAATGTGGTTTTAGGGATTGTCGATTATATGTGGATCAGGTATTTTTCTTGAAAATGTTGGCATAGAAATTCTCAGAAAAGAAGAAAGTCGTTTGTGCATGCTTTCTTGATTTGAAAGGCATACGACAGTGTGCAAAAAGGGACGTTGTATAGAAAATTAGAAAGTTATTGAATAAATGGTCTGTTATTAAAGGCAAAATGGGTCTGAGACATGGTAGTGTTATTTCTCCATGGTTGCTTAATATATTTATAGAGAGTGTAGTTAAGAATATGGATAGATTTGGGAAAGGAGCTGATATAAATCTGAATGAGGGTAATGGGGAGATAAGCTTCTTACTTTTTGAAGACGATTCTGTGTTGATGCCGATGCAAAAGAAAAATTGCGGAATTTTGTGCTTGAGTTTGAACGAGTGTGTCAAGGAAAATGATTAAAAATTAATCCAACCAAAAATAAAGTGATGAAAATTAGTTCAAAACCCAAAGAAGACGATTCTCAATCTGGGATGGATATCACAGACGTGTTTTTGGAAAGCCTACATAGAATACAGTTTTTAGAAACTTAGGAATGGATATTTGGACTTTCAGAGGCATGAAAGAAGAGATTGATCATATGGTTGCTGAGGGTGAAAGAGTATTAAGCAGCCTTAGAGAATTATGAAAAAAAGGAAAATTTAACAAAGAAGGTGCAAATGAAGTTGTTTGAGTTTATATTTGTTCCAACTGTTCTGTATGGATGTGAGACGTGGGCATTAAACTCTAAAACGAAAAGAAAAAGTCGAGGTTTTTGAAATGAAAGGTTTACAAGATATTTGCGGAATAAAAAAAAATAGATGAAAATAGAAATGTAACAATAAGGGATATGTGCCGATAAAAGAAATGTCTGATGAAAAGAGCAAATCAAAGGGTACTAAGATGGTGTGGTTTTGTGTTTAGAATGAATGATAAAAGATTGACTAAAAAGGTTTTTAAATTCGAAGTGGTAGGTAATAGGAGATGGGGCAAACCAAAATGGAAATGACTTGATAGAGTAGAGGAGCTATTAATATCAAAGGGTATTAGTACGGATGAAGGAAATAGATTAACGTGAGATGAACGTGTCAAGGGTTGCAATTAATTGAGCACCATGGAACATAGCATAGGCCAATTTGAGTATTCCCGATCTGCAACTGATACCACCCCGCAGTTATGTGGGAGACGGTGATGTGAATAATATATATATATTTATATATATATATATATATATATATATATATATATATATATACATATATATATATATAAATATATATATATATATATATATATATATATATATATATATATATATATATATATATATAATATATATTTATATATATATGCTGCCTCTTTCTTTCTTCTTCTTATATTA
>JABUQX010058546.1:0-10000 GCA_015478945.1 Trachelipus rathkii
TTTTTAAAGCACTTCGGCTTTTTCTCGGAGTACCCATAAATTGAGGAAGATTAAGCTGATCTTCTAAACAAAATACAGAAAAAAAGAGAGATAAAAAAGGATAAAGGAGAATTTTTTTTAATCCCTTTTAGTAGTTTTTAGCACTTTTTTTACTCTTTTTTTACTCTTTTTAACTTTTTTTTTACTCTTTTTTTACTCTTTTTTTTTACTCTTTTTATTTATATTTTCTCTTTTTTTACTCTTTTTTTTAGAAGTAAAAAGAGTAAAAAAAGAGTAAAAAAAGAGTAAAAAAAGAGTAAAAAAGTTTTTTAACCCCTTTTTTTAACTCTTTTTTTACTCTTTTTTTATTCTCATTTTTTATAACTACTAAAAAAGAGTAAAAAAGTAAAAAAAAGAGTAAAAAAAGATAAAAAAAGAGTAAAAAAGAGTCAATCTGATAAAATTAAAGGAGTAAAAAAACTTTTTTTTACTCTTTTTTTAACTCTTTTTTTACTCAAAAAGGAGTAAAAAAAGAGTAAAAAAAAAGAGTAAAAAAAGTTTAAAAAAATTCATTATCAATTTCTTTTTTTTACTCTTTTTTTACTTCTTTTTTACTCTTTTTTTTACTGCTTTTTTACTCTTTTTAGCTCTTTTTAACTCTTTTTTACCTCTTTTTTTACTGTTTATACTCTTTTTTACGTTTTTTTTATCTTTTTTACTCTTTTTTACTTTTTTTAACTCTTTTTTAACTCTTTTTATACTCTTTTTTTTTTCCTTTTTTTACTCTTTTTTTACTCTTTTTTAGAGTAAAAAAAGAGTAAAAAAAGAGTAAAAAAGAGTAAAAAAGAGTAAAAAACGAGTAAAAAAGAGTAAAAAAAAGTCTTTTTACTTCTTTATTAATCTGCGTTTTTTAAACTCTTTTTACTTCTGTTTTTACTTCTCTTTTTTTACTCTTTTTTTACTTTTTTTACTTTTTTACTTCTTTTACTCTTTTTTAGAGTAAAAAAAGAGTAAAAAAAGAGTAAAAAAAGAGTAAAAAAACGAGTAAGGAGTAAAAAACTTTTTTTACGTCCTTTTTTGAATCTTTTTTTTCCTCTTTTTTAACTCTTTTTACTCTTTACGAACTCTGCTTTACTCGTTTTTTACTCTTTTCCCGTCTGCCCATCTCGAGTGATTACTCTTTTTTTTACTCTTTTTTTACTCTTTTTTACATTTCTTTTTACTCTTTTTACTTTTTTTTAACTCCTTTCTCTTTTTTACTCTTTTTTACTCTTTTTTACTGCTAAAAAAAGAGTAAAAAAAGTTTTTTACTTTTTAAAAAAAAGAGTAAAAAGAGTAAAATGAAGATAAAAACAAGAGTAAAAAAAGAGTAAAAAAAAGAGTAAAAAAAAAAGTAAAACAGACTAAAAAAAGACTAAAAAAAGACTAAAAAAAGATGTAAAAAAAGAGTAAAAAAAGAGTTTTTTTTACTCTTTTTTTACCTTCTTTTTTTACTCTTTTTTTACTCTTTTTTTACTTCTAAAATAAATAAAAAAAAAGAAAAAAGAGTAAAAAAGAGTAAAAAAAGAGTAAAAAAAAGAGTAAAAAAAGAGTAAAAAAGAAGAAACCTTGTAGTAAAAAAAGAGTAAAAAAACGAGAAAAAAGATAAAAAAAAGAGGTAAAAAGAGTAAAAAAGAGTAAAAAAAGAGTAAAAAAAGGAGTATAAAAAGACATATGCTTACACATCAAGACACAAAAAGAGTTAAAAAACTCTTTTTTACTCTTTTTTTACTCTTTTTTACTCTTTTTTTAGCTGCTTTTTTTTAAAAAAAAAAGAGTAAAGAAAGAGTAAAGAAAGAGAAAAAAAAGAGTAAAAAAAAGAGTAACAAACAGAATAAAATAAAAGTAAACAAAGTTAAAAAAAAAGATAAAAACAAAAAAAAAAGCGTAAAAAATATTTTTTACTCTTTTTTACTCTTTTTTTATCACTTTTTTTTACTCTTTTTTTTACTGTTTTTACTCTGTTTTTTACTCTTTTTTACTCTTTTTTTACTCTTTTTTTTTAAAACAAAAGAGGTAAAAAAAGAGTAAAAAAAATGAGTTTTTTTAACTTCCTTTTTTCTCTTTTTTTAACGCTCTTTTTTATCCTCTTTTTTCTCTTTTTTACTCCTTTTTTACTCTTTTTTTACTCTTTTTACTCTTTTTTTTACAAGTTCTATTATTTAGTAGAACTTTTTTACCTTTTTTTACCTTTTTTTGCTCTATTTTACTTTTCCTTTGTAACTCTTTAATTACTTTTATGTTAAACCCCTTTCATACATCTTTTTTATCTCCTTTTTTTTAACTTTTTTTACTCTTTTTTTTACTCTTTTTTTATCTTTTTTCTCTTTTTTTAACTCCTTTTTTACTCTTTTTTACTCTTTTTTTACTCTTTTTTTATCTTTTTTTACTCTTTTTTACGTCCTTTTTTACTCTCGTTTGTCGGTCTTTTTTTACCGTCTTTTTTACTTTTTTTTATCCTTTTCTTACTCTATCATCACTCTTTTTTTTAACTTTTTTTACTCTAAAAAAAGAGTAAAGAAAAGTTTTTTTAAACATTTTTTTTTTAAAAAAGAGTAAAAAAAGAGTAAAATAAAGAGTAAAAAAGAGTAAAAAAAGAGTAAAAAATAAGATAAAAAGAGTAAAAAGACTAAAAAAGACTAAAAAAGACTAAAAGAGTAAAAAAAAGAGTAAAAAAAAGAGTTTTTTACTCTTTTTTTACTCTTTTTTACTCTTTTTTACTCTTTTTACTCTACAGATAAATAAAAAAAAGAGTAAATAAAAGAGTAAAAAAGAAGTAAAAAAGAGTAAAAAAGAGAGTAAAAGAAGTCAAAAGAGTAAAAAGAGTAAAAAAAAGAGTAAAAAACGAGTAAAAAAAGAAGTAAAAAGAGTAAAAAAGAGTAAAAAAGAGTAAAAAAAAGAGTAAAAAGAGGTAAAAAAAGAGTAAAAAAAGAGTAAAACAAAGGAGTAAAAAAAGAGTAAAAAGGAGTAAAAAACTCTTTGTTTACTCATATTTAGTCATTCTTTTACACTACTTTTAGCTCTTTTTTTTTAAAAAAAAAGATTGTAAAAAAGAGTGAAGAAAGAGAAAAAAAGAGTAAAAAAAGAGTAAAAACAGAGTACAAAATCTTAAACAAAAGAGTAAAAAAAAGGTAAAAAGAGTAAAAACCTTTTTTTACTCTTTTTAACTCTTTTTTTTACTTTCTTTTTTCAACTCTTTTTTTACTCTCACTTACTCTGTTTTACTTTCTTTTTACTCTTTTTACTCTTTTTTTAAAAAAAAGAGTAAAGAAAAGAGGTTAAAAAAGAGGTTATTAGCCTTGAAAGACTCTTTTCTTACGTCTTTTTTTACTCTTTTTTACTCTTTTTTTACTCCTTTTTTAACTCTTTTTTTACTCTTTTTTTACTGCTTTTTTTACCTTTTTTTACTACTTTTTTTTAACTCTTTTTTTACCTCTTTTTACTCCTTTTTTACTCCTTTTTTTTACTTCTTATTTACTCTTTTTTACTCTTTTTTTACCTCTTTTTTTATCTCTTTTCTCTTTTTACTCTTTTTATATCAGTGTTTCCCAAATTTTTTTTTTTAACTCGCGGCGCACTTTACAACAAATGAAACCTGTATTGAAGTGGCAAATATTATATTATATATGAATGAGTCAACAGAAAGACTTTTACCTCTTCGTCAGCGGATTGAACGTGGACTCCGCGTTGCCGAGTTAACAACAACCGGATGCAATAACCCACTAGGCCATCCACGTCCCCAAACAAAAGGTGTTTCAACTAGTTTTTAAAGCACTCGGTTTTCTCATCCATAATTGCTGAGTACCAAAGGCCTGGGTATACATATATATAATATAGTATATATATATATATATAATATATTATAATATATATATTATATATATAATAATATATATAATATATATATATATATATATATATATATATATATATAATATATTATATATATTAATATTATATACTAAACTATGAAGAGTTTGGTACAGTGGATAAAAAGAGTAGTTATTTCTTCTATTTTTTAATTTTAAGATTAATTAAATTAATGGGAAATAAAATGACATCAAATGTTAAAAATAAGTTAATAGTGCATATCAAGCAATTGGTTAAGCCAATAGTCTGGTCTAACAATTATAAACGATTCAACCAATATAAATGGCATATTTTTACCCTTCCTTCGTAATTTAGGGCCCAAATTAATTAACAAGCGTACACGATTATAATAAGAGTTTCTAAAAGCGTTAACGCATGATTTTATACAGCTAAAACTAATTTTCCGCTTTCGACAGTGCCGATTTTTTTGACACACCCTTCTTTTTAACGTGGGTATCTAACTGACCTCCCCTCCTTTTCCTTTATACTCCAGGCACCCTTTTTTTGAACGTCACGCCTCCGCGGCAGCCCATCACAACATTTGAAAGTGCCACATAAAAAAAAACCGTTAAGAATTTTTTCTTGTACAATAAAATTAATAGTTTAAAAAATTTGGCATCCAGAGCCCTTTTTGAGTAGTGTTCAATAGGTGGGTATATCAACAGGTGTACAGAACTATAGTGGAGAGTAAGGGAATCCTACTCTCACATGTGGTGATTTTAGAGTGAGGGAATCGCTGGAAAGAATCAGCGATTCCCCCTTGGCTCCTTCATCACAGCGCGTGATCAGGAAACAATTTTTTTGAGTGGTAATTGACACTATTATAATATCAAATTCTATTCTTACAATATATTATTACAAAATACATAAAAGAAATTCTTAATCCCCTCGGGGGGGTCTTGACTATTTCAACTCCTCTATTGCAAACCCTTTCTGTGACCCTTTTGTAAGGAACCCGGTAGAACTTATTCACAATAATTAAGTTTTGGTCGCAATGCACTTTTGTCCATAGTATTAAAGAGAGAAGAAAGAAAAGAATATATATATTTTTTTTGGTAGTTTGAATTGTTTTATTACACTACTGTACAACTCTAAGAAATGCATTCAGAACTAAGAAGCCTTTTTTCTTTTTTTATATTTATTTATTTATCTTATATTTTTCAGTTAACCTTATTTTTTTCTTGGGTTCCAGCGTTCCCGTCGGTTATATTATGATAATTCTTACATTTCTCAAATTCTCTACTGCCTCCTTCCCTTGCTTTAAGATATTAAAGTTATTCTTGTTACCCCGTAACACCCCGGAAAGTCCTGAGTCATCTCTCTGCCAATTTTCCCCCACTATACATGTTGATTTCCTTACCAAACAGTCCTTGCCTTGTAGAAGATCTTTCGGAACGACACATTCTTATTTTTATATACAACCTGTCGGTTGCCAGAGACCTAAGCATAAAGCCACTAGTTATTTTCAAAGTAGGCACTTTGACTGCGTGGCACTGAGTGCCTCCTCTGTAATAAGCCTTATCCTGGCCACTGATAATTTGCGCCGGAACATAAGCACACAGGGAGTAACCCCTCGTCATTAGAGGGACTATCTCAAACAGTACAAATTGCCCAGTGCAAAATTTCAGGGCCATTTTTAACCCTTCATTGGCACTATCATTGACCATATACCTTAGTGACACTATGAGTGCCTGATTTAATCTTTCTACTTGGCCGTTCACGTTTGGTGAGTTAGCCGTTGTGACAATCTTTTCTATGCCGAGTAGGTTACACACGTCATTAAACAATTTAGCAGTGAACTGGCTTCCCCGATCTGAGATGAGTCTTTTTATTGAGCCACAGAACGTAAAAATTTCGCCCACTAACACATTTAATACCGAGTCGACCGTCGCCTGCCTAAGAGGGTAGGCGAAGGGATACTTACTAAATCTGTCGATAAAAACAAGCAGATAATTGAAACCCATACTACACGGTAGCTTTAACAAATCCACATGGAGAGTGTCAAACTTCTCTGAGTCTTACTTAAACCTGCCGAATTCTGGAGATATCTTCCTAACGCTTTTGTTTTTCTGACAGACATCACAACTTTGTATGAATTTCTTTACTCTACTATGCATAAATCTGAAGACGAAATCCGTCCTTAGAACAGTCATGGTCCTTTTAATTCCCAAATGATTTGCATTATGTATTTTTTCTATGACATCATCCACCAGGTTTTCCGGTATTAAGATTCTAGAAGTGCCTGTAGAAATGTCGACCGCCAAGGACAGTTCCTTGCCCCGATGGATGAATTCCTTATAACAGGCCTTCAATCCGCTAGTTTTCATCCCCTTTATCAGGTCCTTTATATAACCATCAGTCTCTTGTTCCACAGCTATCTCTCCGAAATCTACACCCTCTTGGATTTTCTTCATCATCCCGCTTAACCCTTTTTTACTGTACGTTATCGCATTTATTACAAAATCATCAAGGCTATTATTATTATTAGCTTCGCTACTATTATAATTGCCACTATTATTATCAATATTATTATTATTATTATATTATTATTATTATTATTATTATTATTATATATTATTATAATTATGAGATTATTATTATTATTATTATTATAATATTATTATATTATTATTTTTATTTGTATTATTATTATTTTTGTTTATATACTTATTAAACATTATAATTATTATTATATAATTATTATATTATGATTATTATTGATTATTTATATTTATATTATTATTATTATTATTATTATTATTATTATTATTATTATTATTATTATTATTATTATTATTATTATTATTATTATTATTATTATTATTATTATCATTATTAATCTAATCATGCATTGAGTTACAATTAAAAGTTGAAGAGGACTCTACCCCTGCCTACTCTGTGATAAGTGACTCCTGTGGATTAGAGGTTAACTCACTAGGAATCCCCCTCCCTGCCATTTGAATTACAACCTCGTTATTTAGACCTTCGTTTTCAGATTCATTGGTAATAATTCCCTCCCGTCTGTGATTATTTTTACAAGTAATATTCCTATTCCATTTATATTTATTAATATAATTGACATTTCTGTTACACCCCCGATTGTCATAAAGTGACCACTGTAAAAACCATTTCTACCAAAATTACCTCTATAATTAAAATTAATATTTCCCCGCCCAAAATTTGATCTATTCAACTAAGAATTGCAGGGCGAACAATTACAAAGGTTTCTATTTACAAAAGCATTATTCCCCTACATATTTACCCCCCATTTGGCCCGGGAGTCGCCTCACAGGCAAGCCCCTCCGTTTTTTTGTTTTGAAATGTTGGATATCTGTTGTGGAGGTGGTGGAGTCGCCGGGGGTTGGGAGATCAAGGTGTACATTGCACAGTATTGACCCTCACAATTAAATGCACGATGCAAGAAGCGTTTGTGAAACCTACAAAGCCCCTCGGTGTTTGCAACCGTCGCAACGTTGCTAGATGTTGATTGATTTTAGTTCCTTCCTCTTGGATTCTGACCATTGTTGGAGGTGGGAGAATTTTTTGAATTCTGACACAGCGTCTTTGCTAGTTCTATTACGCTTTTGGCGAGTGATCTCATCTCTTCAGCCGACTTCTCATGAGATCTTATCAACCGACTTATTTCTCTCTCTTGAGCAGAAGACTCTCTACTCGGACTTGGTGCTCTCTCTTCATGCTGGCTTCGGACGGCGTTTACAAGGTTATCACTCTGTTCTCCTCCTGCCTGGGGGTTGGTAAGCACCGTTTTGGAGAAAAAAACGTATAAAATTTCGTCGGCGATTCTTACTAATTCATCAGAATATGTTCTTTTCTCGCTCAATGAATGAGATCTGTATCTGTGAAGGCATCTTAATGAAAAGAGTTCTCTGATAAACATTCAGCATCGTTATCCGTACTGAGTCAAGCTAGATAGTCCCGGAGCCATCACTCCTTTTTTCTAATAACATAGTCGGATGGAAAGCTCCCCTTCGCTCATACCAGACTGAAATACTTTCTATCTGATTTTGTGTTCTCAGGTATGGGCGCATGCAGTTTTCTATCACTAGTTCACTATTTGTGATAACATCGTCCCTTCAGGGAAGTTTCAATTGCAATTTGTTAATTTTGTTTGGTAATTTTGACCCAATAGCCTGACTCCTCTCTATCGAAAACGGTTGATAATTATTAAGATTAAAAATCATGGTCGTTTGCCGGATCCACTCTAGAGCATCAAATTCGTTGAAGTGGGGGATGGCGTTTAGGGGGGGGACTCTTCTTCCTTCTCTTTCTCCCTAAGGGGGTAGGGGAAAGGTGACTCCTTACCCGTTTTGCTGCTTCATGCTCTTCCTTCTGGGATTTCGCTCTCAGACTCTGTTTCGTACTGCGATGAGTCATCTTCTTCATTTACCCCTTCGGTTGGAGGGACTTCTGGGGGAGTGTGATGGGGTCTTAATGATTGAGACCTTGTTACGATAGCCAAATTGGTTCTCTTGGCTCGAACTGCGGGAGATTTTCTTTTTTGGCTGGGCATTTTAAGTGTTTTTTTTTCTTTCGGGGATTTTGGACTGTTTATTTCACTGGTTTTGTTTAATTATTTCATTTCACATCTTAATTAGGGCACCGTTTGTATTAAATTCACTCTTTTTCTATTTTTCATATATATATATATATATATATATATATATATATATATATATATATATATATATATATATATATATATATATATATATATATATATATATATATATATATATATATATATATATATATATTTTGAGATATATATATATGAGGTGATATTTGAGCAGCAGTATATATATATATATATATATATATATATATCGGCATGGACATATATATATATATATATATATATATATATATATATATATATATATATATATATATATATATATATATATATATATATATATATATATATATATATATATATATATATATATATATTCCTTTTTTTTTACAGATCAGAATTTGAAGTGTTCGAAGTCACTCTGGGGTCACCATTTCTTGTACTAAACTATGAATAGTTAGGCACAGTGGATAAAATAGTTACTTCTTATCTTTATTTTCTAAGATTAATTAAATTAAATGGGAAATAAATGACATCAATGTTTAAAATAATTAATAGTGCATATCAAGCAATTGGTTAACACAATAGTCTGTCTAACAATTAATAATGAGTCAACCATATAATGGCATATTTTTACCCTTTCTTCCGTAATTTAGGGCTCAAATTAATTAGACAAGCGGTTCACAGTTATAACAAGATTTCTAAAAGGTTAACACAATAATTTTATACAGTTAAAACCTAATTTTCCGGCTTCGACAGTGCCGATTTTTTAACACACCCTCTTCTTTTAACGTGGGTATCTAACTGACCTCTCCTTCCTTCATACTCCAGGCACCCCTTTTGGGCGCACGCCTCCGCGGCTGCCCATTACATTTGGAAGTGCCACACAAAAAGAACCGTTAAGAATTTTTCTTATACAATAAAATTAATAGTTAAAATTTGGCATACAGAGAAACCCTTTTTGAGTAGTGTTCATAGGTGTATATAGCAGGTGTACAGAGCTATAGTGAGAGTAAATCCTTCCATTTCTCGCTAACACACATGTACACACACACACACACATAGAAATAAGTGATAGTATAAGATATAATATGAAACATGATATAGAGTAAAAATAAAAAGTATACACATATATAAAAAAAGAGATATATAAAAGTATAGTACACCATGAAAGCACATATAGTAATAAGATAAAGAGAAAATATATATATATATATAGCATATATATGTTAAAGTATATGTGTTGGTAGTCTTTACTAATATTTTTTTAGTTTTAATAAAGTACTGACAGTAAAGTGCAACAAGATTAGAATTTAATAACAAAACCTGAAGAAACCTGTTGATACAAATAAATTTAAAGAAAAACAACTACTTTAGTAATAACAATTGTAGTAATTCAATTCATTTGGAAATTTTTCTTCCTACTCTGTTTCTAAGAGTAAATTTCAAAGCTATGGGCGTATATGGGTAGATCTTCATATTTCATATAAAATATATAGGAAAAAGCCAAGCGTCATA
>JABUQX010058546.1:15000-35626 GCA_015478945.1 Trachelipus rathkii
AGTGTAAACACTTGGTCCACACACCCTCTTTCCTCCCTAAATCCTCTTTGTTCTTCCCCCATTCTCCCTTCCGTTAACCCCTCACTCTCTCAATCAGTATTCTCCCATACACTTCCCTACCACACTTAAAAGACATATACCTCTATAATTCCACATTCCACTCTATCCCCTTCCCCTTATACAGGGGAACTAAACAACCATCCTCCCAATCCTGTGGTACCCGCTCACCACTCCTCCAACATATATTATATAACCTATACAGCCATTCCTCTACCCCTATACCCCCCTTCTGCAACATTTCCATTCTCACACCATCCAGACCTGTGGACTTCCCCTTTCTTTTTTTTTCCTTTATTCAAGGCCCTAATAATCTCTTCCATTTGTATTTCATCCTCCCCCTCCCCAATTCATTCCCCCATCCTCACCTCTTGCAAATCTTCCTCCCCTCCCCCCCACCACCTCATTCAATAATTCACTAAATACTCCCCACCTCTTCCTCACCCTTTCTTCTCCTCCTATCCACTCCCCATCTCCTCCCCTAATCCTCTCCCCCCCCAACCCCCTCCTTCTTCTCTTCTTCCTCTTTTTTATTTTATTTCTTTTCCAGAGAACATCTTTACTCCCTGGATTCAAAATTTTCCGTCACTTTTCTACACCATTCATCTTTTATGCCTCTTCTCTTCGTCCTCCAACTCCTTGCTTCCAAATTCTTAACCCTTTCTATATATTCCTCCTTGGCTTCCTCAATTTACTTCCCCCCACCATTTCACATGCTTCCTCCTTTCCTTCACCACCTCCTTCACCTCCTCATTCCAATGCCATTCACTCCTTTCCTTCTACTTCTGCACTCCAATTCTTTTACTCCACATACCCTTCTCGCCTCTTCACATACTGCCTCTTTAACTCTCATCCACTCCCTCCACCTCCCCAATTCCTGTCCCTCTCACGTCTCTCCACCTATCCTCCATACCTCTCCTAAACTCCCTCTTACACACTGTCTCCTCCAATTTTCCCACCTTTATCACTTCTACTCTCCTCTTTTCTCCCCTTTCCCTAACCGTCACCTCTCCCTCCCACCCTTATCCTAGCAACCACCAAATAGTGATCCGATATCCTCTTCCCTGCTCCTCTAAATACATTTACATCTAGTAATCTGCCTCTATCCTTCCCATTTACACACACATAATCCAGTATCGCCCTCCCCCCCGTTATCTCACTCTTCCATGTATACTTATGATTTTCACTTTTTTTGAACCAAGTATTCCCCACTATCATTCTTTTTTCAACACACAACTCCCGAAATGATTCTTCCATTAACATTCCTCTCCCTACCCCAAATGGTCCTATTATTCTTCCCACTCCCCTCCCTTCCCACTCCTGCCTTCAAATCTCCCCCCAATAGACAAATTTTATCATTTACCCTGAAAATTTCCAACACTCATTCAACTCACCCAAAATTCCTTCCCTCTCCTTCCTCCCCTCTGCCCATTCACTGGCATGGCGCATATAAAACTCATTATTTCCCCGAATTTCCTCACTTTTACCCACATTATCCTCGAACTCACCTGGCTGCACAACCTTACCTTATCCCACACCTCTTTCCTCATAACTATTCCCACCCCTTCCCTCCCCCTCACTCTCTCGCTCACCCCTGATATCATACCCTTGTATTTTCCAAAGTCCATCTCCCTCTTTCCCTTCAACTTGGTTTCAGTTAACCCTAGCACATCCAACCTTTTTTCTTCCAACATTAACCCCACTTCCTCCCTCTTCAAATCCTCGTTTACCCCTCTCACGTTCATACATCCCACCCTAATTACCTCTCTCCTCCCCCATCTTTTCCTTCTTCTATATTTACACACTCAGGCTGCACGCTTTATGGGACTCCCCACCCTAGGCACTTCCCAACACCTAAGGCCACCACCCCGCTCACCAAATATACCCACAATAACCCACAATAACCCACAATAAAATGATAATATAAAAGATAATATAAAAGGTTAAAACCTATACTCTATCAATTTATATTTACCCCTACACTTCCCCCTCTTCCCCCTTCACCCTTCTTTTTCTTTAAAAATTACACCCGTTAAAACCTTATTTATCTATTAAAAACTTTATTTAATTATTTAAAATTCTTTAAAATACTATATATATACATAAAAAATATCTTCACAATAGACTTTGCTTTCTTTATATAGAAGACAAAATATTTGAAAACAATGGTTCAAGGCGATATTTGATAAATTGAAGCCCAATAAGATATATAATACGAACTTTTTTAATAACAAAGAAATAAAAAAATTCTATTTAAAATAAATATAAAAGTTATTATACCAACATATGAATGAGAAATGAATCTGTTTGGAGGCTAGCTAATAACAGTAAATGACGTCACAGCTTAGTGCCGAAGTCAATATAAATTGTGGAAATTTTATATGCGCAATAGGCTATATTACGTATTTTATTTGAAGACATATATTACCCTGAATGGATAAATTATTTTCCAAAATTTATATAATAAATAAATGTAAACTGTTACCTCCAATCCTTTATCAGAAATTACTTACATATACCTTACTAGTTTTAAATACCATAGATTAGATCATCCACTTTTCCAGAAGCAAAATGATGCCGCAAAATGATGTAAAATCGATGAAGAGAAAAAATTTCTCGACTTCCAAAGTCGATGAAGAAAAATTATGTTGATCGTTGATATAATCCCCCGAAGAAAATGCCGATGCCGAATTTCAAAGTTCCATACGGCCGCCAGCATACATATATATTATAAAAATTAAAGTTCCTGTTTTACCCACCGGATCCCATTCGTCGTTCTTGGGCCAGATTTTTAATTTTATGAATATAACAAGCAATTCTGGAGTCCTAGTCACGGTAAGACCAATCTTTCCAAGCTGTGTGTTGAAGTTTCTTCAGACAGCTGATCTTGTTTTTAATACACCGTGTTAAAGTCCTAATGGATGGCCTTCGTACTTCACCCAGACTGCCAATTTACTTGTATATTACTTACTTTCAGATTCCGTCTTTGAATATGGTTGCTATATAAAATGCTTGTGCAACAGAGGAAGCAGACGCATTCAGAGACGAAAATAATACTCGCATCGAGATTTCAAAATTTACCGATTAAACTTGCATCAAATAAATATTCATCAGTAAAGTTTCTCCTTAAAATGATATCAAAGTATTTATTAAAAATATCAATTCCTTATATAGAATATTCTTGCGTATTTCTTAATGCTATAATATAATTTACACATAGTAATGCTTTCCAATTTCGTTTACTTCTCTAACATAGGAATAAATAGTATCAAATATAAGTCGTTGAGTATTTATAGATACCGGTATATATAATATGTGAGTGAGCGTAGCCTTTCAATATATATGAGACTTTTTATATATATATTATGCTATATATATATATATATATATATATATATATATATATAGCAGCATATATATATATATATATATATATATATATATATATATATATATATATATATATATATATATAAGGTTATATATATCAAATATATATATAGTTAGTTATATATATATATATATATATATGTTATATATATATATATATATATATATATAGCAGCAGGCGATATATATATATATATATTTATATATATATATATATAGGTATATATATATATATATATAAGTTATTAGTATAATATATATATATATATATATATATATATGTATATATATATATATATATATATATATATATATATATATATATTATATATATATATATAATATTTTAAAATCGTAATAACCCAGTGTAAATTATTTCAGAAAAAACACACTAAAAAAGAAAAACTACGATACATCTAAATTAAAACGTTTAAGCAATTTTTTGTTTATAAATGATCGATGGGAAAATTTTGTAGGCCTCTCGGATGCATAAGCACTTACTTCACAAAAATCATGCACTAATAATTAGTAAGATTCTTTCTTTAAAATTGGAGGTTTCAATATTAGAAAAAGTTGGTTGTCATTTTTTCTTGTTGTCAGCGAAGAGTAGCAATTCTTATCAGTCTTGAGAATATTATTCACAACAACATCCATTCTTCATTCACCCTCCAAAATATTAAAGGTATGTTATTTTTTTGTTATAACCACCACTATTAAAACACTCTCTAAAACGTTTTTTATTTTAAAATTAATTAATAACATTTCTGGATGAATTAAAAATTTTAACAATCAACATGGTGGTCAAATCTACTTCTATATTTGACCAATGCCGAATTTACATTGTCAGTTCTTAAGTCGTAACCATGCTAATAAATGCGTCTATCAACATCTTTTGATTCACCAAAATATAACTGAGGGCAAAAATTACACTTAATAGAGTAAACACCAGCAATGGGTAGGGCAGAAGTTGAGTTTGTAGAAATTAAAGTGCTATGAAGTAGTGTTTGTAATTTGGCAGCATTTTTATTCAGTAAGGAATACATGAGCATCCTAATATAATAATAATAATAATAATAATAATAATAATAATAATAATAATAATAATAATAATAATAATAATAATAATAATAATAATAATAATAATAATAATAATAATAATAATAATATCATAATAATTAAAATAATAATAATAATAATAATAATAATAATAATAATAATATAATAATAATAATAATATCATATAATTAAAATAATAATAATAATAATAATAATTAAATAATAATAAAATAATAATAATAATAATAATAATATAATAATAATAATAATAATAATAATAATAACCAAATTAATAATAATAATGATATTAATTTGAATATCTATTTGACGAAACAGATTTTTTGCAAATTCATGTAATTCAAAATTCTGACTAAAAAAACTTATTAAGCTTTAATTTAAACTTAAAATATCATTATTTCTCATCAAATTACATGCGAACATTAAATTTTATTCTCCGGACGGATTGAGTTTTACAAGTGAGATAAGACTATCACTTAAAGATCTAGAATTGATTTTAATTCTAAATAATTACCATTATTCAGAAACTGAACCTTGATAAAGATTATGAATTAGATATAAAATGAATGTACAAATATTCCACACCATCATTAGCAAAGTGTAAATATTTCTTCATCATATCTAGAATCACTTGTTTATATGCATTAATGACAGGATTAAGCGTAGCTTGTTATCTGCTCCTAAAGATTTTATGCCCTGCAAGAGACATTTTATATATTCATAAAAAGTAACCTATTTTTAAGTGAAAAATGTACGATAAGACTTAAGAATAAATATATATATATATATATATATATATATATTATATATATATTATATATATATATATATATATATATATATATATATATATATATTATATAATATATATATATACATATATATATAATATTATATGATATATATATATATATAATATATATATATATATATATATATATATATATTAATATATATATATATATAATTATAATATATTATATATAATATATATATATTTATATATGATATATATATACTATATATATTATATATATATATATATATTATATATATATATATATATATATATATATATATATAATATATATATTATATATATATATATATTATATATACTATATATATATATATATATATGGTGAAATCCTACAAAACTTCATCGTAGTTCAGATTTTTACAGAATTTCACTTCCCCCTTGAGTTATAGAATTTACGATTAAATTTAAATTAATTAGCTTCTATTCTTCATTTTATAACCTCAAGGGGGAAGTGAATTCTATATATATATATATATATATATATATATATATATATATATATATATATATATAATATACCTTATCTATATTAATATATATATATATATATATAAATATATATATAAAAAAATATATATATATATTAGATATCAATTCTAATTTATATAGAACATATATATAACCAAACATATATAAATGGATATATATATATATATTACATATATAATTAGGAAACACTTTATTAATTTTGCACGTTTTTAGAAATGAAAGATGAAGATTTAATTTCGTCAATTTGATCAAGTCTTTCTCTAATTTTCGAAATAACATTAATGTAGGTCGTCCATAATTATTAAGCAAAACAGTTGATATAGTACCTTTTTTCTTAAGGCGGAACTTTATAACAGCTAAAAGGACCAAAACAAACTTAAACATTTTTACTACAAAATCTATTGCCGACTAGTTTCGGGTGATCAAATCTTCTACCCATTCTCAAGGCTAAAAGTAGAATGAACAAAAAATAATAAACTTACAATTTGAAATATAAAATAAATAAATAAATAAGTAAGTATATAAAATATGACATTTCAGAAAAAGCATTGTCAAATGGCGAAATTTCACTTCAAAATTATAATATTATCAGAATGTAAATTTTCATTTAACTTAGGTTTGTGGTGCCATATATACAAAGATTCCAACAAATGGAGATCCGGCTCATGTTCAAAATCTAAAATTTTAAAATTTGTATCCATTATAGGGTGATTTGATAGCAGAGAATGCGAGTTAATAGCCGAATAGGGGGGATGATGCAATTGTTCCAAAGTTCTGAAGGAAACACCTTTGTGCTCGGCGATGCGGGTTGAAAGACTTCGAGTAGTCTTCCCAATATATGCGGCATCACAGCCACCACAGTTATATTTATATATCACCGATGAGCAAAAAGGTGTAGGAAGTCTTTCCTTAGACTTGAAAAATTTACCAATTTTGTTTTCATTATTAAAAATCAGTTTTAGATTAAGATGGGGGTAATTGATTTTTAAAATTTCACTAATTTTCCTTTCAATTTGGTAACTCACATTCCCCAAAAATGGTAACTTGAGATATAAAAGCTCTTTAGGTACAGTTAATTTGGCCGGAAGAGGTTGTTGAAATTTTAAAGAGAGCTGTTTTCTAAAAATATTTTCAATGATAAAGCCGGGGAATCCATTTTTCAGAAAAAGTGTTTTCAGGAAGTTTAATTCATCTGACAGATTAATATAAGACGAAGAAATTTTATATGCTCTGTCAAATAATATATATATATATATATTATATATATATATATATATATATATATATAAATAATATATAATATATTATATATATATATATATATATATATATATATATATATATATAATATATATATATATATATATATATTCTTATTATATATATATATTATAATATAATATATATATAATATTTATAATATATATATATATATAATATATATATCTTTATAATATATATATATATATAAATATATATTTATATATATATATTATTATATATATATATTATATATATATATATATTATATATATATTCTATATATTAGTAGTCAGGGCTAAGGTTTCGAAGAAAATGACCTTCGACCACTACCTGACTTGACATGACCTTCGAACCTTTTTTGGCCTTGACCTTTTTTGACCTTGACCTTTTTTTTTGAGCCCAAATTTTTTACCTGACTTGACCTTTTTGGGCCTTTGACCTTTTTGGGCTTTACCTTTTTGGGCCTTTGACCCTTTTTGGGCCTTTACCTTTTTTGGGCCTACGAACTTTTTCCGACACCCAAGCCTTTGTCTTCCACTGGGTCATTTTTGGCCCAACGGTATTTTTGGGCCCCCTAATTTTTTCGCAACCCTAATTTTTTGGCAACCTTCGAAAGAAGAAGTTGCGCACCAACAAACAGTTGCGTCAGCAACCGTTGTACGTATTACCCCCTATTTTACGCTTTACGCCCCTAATTTTTTCGACCATGGGTCAATTTTTTGCCCACGGTAATTTTTTGGCTTTACCCTTTAGGGGCTTAGCCCCTTTTTTGATGTCTTAACTTTGTTTGACAAAGCTTGCCAGATACCATGGGTCAATTTTGGGCCCACGGTAATTTTTGGCTACCACTTTGGTCTTCTATGGGTCAATTTTTGGCCCACGGTAAATTTTTGGCTACCCTTTGGTCTTCCATGGGTCAAATTTGGCCCACCCTAATTTTCGACCAACCCTTTGATACTTCCATGGGTCATTTTTTGCCCACGGTATTTTTTGATCTTCCATGGGTCAATTTGGCCCACGGTAATTTTTGGCTACCCTTGTCTTCCATGGTCAAATTTTTGGCCCACGGAAATTTTCGACCAACCCTTTGGTCCCTTCCATGGGTTCATTTTTTGCCCCACGTGAAATTTTCGACCAACCTTTGGTATTTCCAATGGGTCAATTTTTTGGCCCACGGTAATTTTTTTGGTCTTTCCTTTAGGGACTTAGCCCTATTTTTTGATGTCTTTAACCTTTTTTGACCATGATATTTCGGCTTTTACCTTGCATCATATCGTGGGTCAAAATTTGACGCGGCCGGTAATTTTTGTCCTTCCTCGTTAGGGACTTAGCCCGTTTTTGATGTCTTTAACCTTGTTTTGACCATGATAAATTTCGCCTTTGACCTAACCATATACCATAAGTTCAATTTTGACCCACGCTAACTTGATGGCTTTGATGGTTTCCAATACCGTAAGGAGTATCTAGTGATGTTCTATTAGTGTTCTATGAGTAATTAGCTGAGTGCCAGGTGAGTGCCAAGTGAGTGCCAATGAGTGCCAAGGAGTGCAAGGAGTGCCAAAGAGAGTGCAATGATGCCCAAGTAAGTGCCCAAGTTGGCAAGTGAGTGCCCACATAGTGCCGGAACTGAGTGCCACTTTTTTCCAAGCCTTTTCTAGCCTCCCTTGAGCCCCGAATAGCCCTAATAGGGTGTCTACCCCTAGGTATAAGGTATGAGGATTCGAATGGTGTATATTACAATCTGCTAGAATGCTTCCTACTATGAGTTAGTATTTTTTATAACACTTATAAGCACTCAGAATATATATCTAAAGAGTTACACAGTTGAGACAGTGATCGCAAACGTTTCCGAGTCCGAGCCCGCGTCCGCAGGTCAGCCCATCCGCGAAACCGCCGCCGCGTGCGCCCGCAAGGCTAGTATTTCCGCGTTCGCCCGCCGCGTGCGCCCGCAGCGCAATATTTCCGCCGTACCCGCCGCCTGCGCCCGCAGGCGCAATATTCAGCGTGAACGAAAAATATGATATCAATGTAAACTATTCAAAGAATTTCGTTTCAAAATATACTATGAGTATTCATTTTTACTACAATTGTACGAACTTTTATTAAAAACATATACTTTTACAATACCTTAAAGCAGTCAAGCAGTAAAGGCATAAGGAGGTGTTACCTAACACCTATGGGGATTAGTATGCCCTTTGTTTAACTGCTTTACTGGCTTTAACTTTCTGCTTTACTGCTTTAACTCATGTTTTACTGCTTTAATTAATCTCCTTTACTGCTTTAACTCATGTTTTTACTGCTTTAACTCACATGTTTTACGGCTTTAACTCATATATTTATTAACATTAAATACCTTAAAGCAGTAAATCAGTAATCAATAGAGGTGTTACCTAAGGGATTAGTTTGATTTACTTATTTACTGCTTTACTGCTTTTAATTAATCATCTACATTTATATTATTTAAACTGCTTTAACTCATTCTGCTTAAACTGCTTAACTCTCTGCTTTACTGCTTTTAACCATATATTTATTAACATTATGTTTTCTTTTTATATTTTTTCTTTTGCTGGGTTATTACTTTTTTTTTATTATTAGTATTTTTATTTTTTTTTATACTTTTTTTTATTTTTAATTTGTAATTTAAGAAAAACACACAGAGTTTCGGTTATATAAACATTTTTTTAATAAAATTGTACGAAATTTTTATTAAAACATATACTTTACAGCCCTATAAAACAGTAAAACAGTAAATCATAGTGGTGTTGCTTAGCAACAAGGGGTTAGTAAGGTTTTGATTTACTGCTTTACTGCTTTAATTAAACTCATTATTCATTATCTACTTGACGAGTATGGATGTGGAGAAATTTACGTTCCGAAGTCCGGCTACATGTCTTGTAGCTGGACCAACTGGTTGTGGTAAAACCTTTCTATTATTAAATATTTTAAAGGAAATTGAGATTTTTGAACAAACCCCTGTAAAAATAATATGGTGTTATAATGTTTATCAGAAAAATTAAAGAATATAGATGTGATTTCAATTTCATGAAAGGATATCACGATATAGATCGCTTGGACAATATACAAGGCCCACAAAATTAATTGTATTAGATGATTATTGCACAAAATTGATTTGGAAATACAGAAGCGTTACAGTTTATTCTTCACATCTAAATATCTCTGTTTGTTTTTCAATACGCAGAACTATTTTTTCATCAAAGCAAGCATATGCGAAGTGTTTCTTTAAACACACACAGTATTCTGTTGTTTGGACAGAGAAAAGAGACATGAGTCAAATTAATGTATTGGCAATCAAATGTTTCCTCTTCAAAGGAAGAGTTTCTTAAAAGTATATAAGAGGTTACTCTCGATCCCCCACGGTTATTTGATGTGTGAACTTCACCCAAAAAACACGCACAGAGTGCTGCCCTACCAACATTCTGCCCTAACTGAGATGAAACTGTATATCATACCTGAATACATGAGTGCTCTAGTTGCCAAAGTCATATTACCTACTTATAAATAAATTTAAAAGTTGAAACCAAATCTGAAAACGTTAAACTAATTAGTGAGGATGAGAAATTCATCCGGTGTGTATGTGAAGTCTGTTTAAATCTTATAAAAGGAAATGTTCCTTAAACAGGCCTCAGAAGGTAAAGCTACGTCGTTATAGAAACATCATTTAAAAACTCTCCCTCGAAATTAAAAATTTGAAAAATAAAAAAGAAGTTACTACAGAGAGAGGAGAGTATTCCTGCCATTACTCTTCTCCGTTATAGTACCCCTGATAACTAAGTGGCTTATCCCATAAATGAAAAGAAGGTTGCTGTATTCCATATAATCGAGCTATGAGAAACATGAAAGTATAGATACATACAGCATACATGTACCAAGCAATTCAGTTCCTCAGATTTCCCCATCACTCACCAACCTCAATATGGCAGTTATTGCCGACACTGGCAAATCCACAATCACAGTTTCTCATTCACAACCCAATACAACGCAGATATTACAGCGCAATGCATTGACATTAAAACCTCTTTCCCATCAGCAGCACAGTTGCACAACGAATCCTTATATTGGTGAAAGACTCATTATCTCCAGCAGCCTTCTCCTGCTTATCATGAATCCTAAAGTTGAACAAAGATAACCAAATATGAAGAAAGAAGTGTACAGGATATTAAATTCAGACATTAACATCCATGAAAACGCATCTTATATCAGGCGGCCATACAAAAATTGATAGATCTTAAAGAATTGCACCTACATCCATCCCTACGTATCCCGTTAACCGATGATGTAGATATACCTAATGAAATAAAACTTGAAGTGAAAAATGAAGATAAATTTAAAAATATCCTAGAGGAGAGCTTACCTAACTAGAGTGCGTAAATCAGGAATAGCTTTATATAATATTTTAAAAGACCAATTAACTTTGAATGAAGCAGGGCAGATCGTAATTGATGATGAAATAGTTAAAGGATCAAATATTGTGGATTTGATAGCTGATCTCTCACGTAACTGGAAGAAAGGCCCTGTAAAAGGATGGAATGATATCAAACAAGAACTTCAGACTATTAATTTTCCCAGAAGTTTAATCTTAAATACAACGCGATTAGCAGACTTGGATAATATCCCATTAACGCCAAGATCCTGAATTCAAGTAACCCATCAGTAATAGCCATTCTTACGCTCATGAATAAAATAAATTAAATACGTTAGATTAATAACTATCTATAATATATAAATAGATAAACTTACTATATTAAGAAAAGCATGCCTTATATAATCCAAACCATAAAAATGAGGTGCTTGAGATATTAAGATATAAAATAGAGATAAAGGATAATAAAGATATTAGTATCAATAATAAATTAAATTATAGTTGTGAATGCTTGTACTATAATATATCTTAAAAAATTAGTTATTTTATAGACCTTTTATCTTTAACCTTTTAACTTTATAGCACATTTTGGTACATATATATAATATACTAAATATATATATATATATATATTATAATATATATATCTTATATATATATATATATATATAAATATATATATATATACTATTTATATTTTACTATATATATATATATAGCGTTTACATGGGGTCAGTAGCCAACATGGAGGCAAAGGAGGTAGTTGATAAGTATTACTTCAATCTGAGGGAACCAAATAGTTTTGGGGGTTTCACTAGGTTTGCTTTAAGGTATCCTAATATTGAGAAAAAAAGAGTTAAAAGCATATTTGGAGGGTGAAGAGGCATTTACTCTACATAAACCTGTAAGAAAAAAATTTCCTACACGGAAAACCATATCTCCGCAGCTCGATAGCATATGGCAGTTAGATTTATCGGAAATGATTAAATATAGTTCTTATAATGAAGGATTTCAATACATACTTTTTACAATTGACGTATACTCTAGATACTTGTGGCTGAAGCCAATAAAAGATAAAAGATCAGCTACAGTTGCCGATGCTGTACTTGAAATTATAAAGGACGAGCAGAGAACACCTAAATCATTTTTTGGACAGATTCAGGAATGGAGTTCAAGGGTCGAGAGTTTCAGGAGCTGCTCTGGGAGTATGGTATAAGCTATTACAATACATTTTCCGTAAACAAAGCGGCTATAGTTGAAAGAGTACAGCGTACTATTAAAGAGCGCATGCATAGGTATTTTACTAAGATGAACACTTTTAAATATATTGATATACTGAACGATCTAGCTTATTCTTATAACAGATCTTACCATAGAACTATAAAGACAACTCCATTAGCAATGTCAAAAACTAGAGGCTGTAGAACACATCTGTGTGAAAAAGAAAACAAAATAAAAGAAAATTCAGGAATAAAGGTGAATGACTATGTAAGAGTATCTCGATCAGAAGCAAGATTCAGAAAAGGATATGAAGCTGGATGGACTACGGAGGTTTTTAAAGTTCACAATATCCGAGCATTCCGACGTGATAGTTTAAAGTTATATTATCTGGAGGATTTAGATGGTGAAAAAATAAAAGGAGGGTTCTATAAACAAGAAATACAAAAAGTAAGGTTCAACCCTGTAACTCATGAATATAAAATTGAAAAAATATTAGCTACGAGAGGTAAAGGGAAAAATAAACAGTATCTGGTGAAATGGAGGGGATATCCTGCCAAGTTTAATACTTATATAAATGCAAGTGAAGTTAAGAATCATTAATCAGTTGTCATTATAATCATGGAGAGTGTAGACCACTTTTATTTAACTCTCCCGTCTTCAGCCTCTTTGGATTTACATCCTGATAATAAACTCTCGGATTTTACAACTGTGTTAATGAATCCTATACAACTTGAAAGAGAGGCATACGAAGTAGGATTATGTGAAATGATATTAAATACGGACATAGAAAATTTACCTCACAATCTATTCTGGATGGTGGTGTACAGAAGTGTAGAATGTGTTGAAACTATATTACAAGTGGAAGATACTCGGAATCTGAAAAGGACTACAATTGCGAAAAAGGTGAATACGACAACATTTGCTACAAGAGAATACTTCTTTGAAGAATTTGCTCTGCGACGAGCTTATTTTAAATCGGTGCCTGCTATTTTCAGTCATTTAAACGACCTCTTTGATATGAGTATTATGTGTAAGGATCTGGTATACAAAACTGAAATGCGTACCTATGAAGATAAAGTAATAATATCTTTAAGATCAAAAGTAAGTGTAAACCTGCGAGACCGTGATACGTTTTTTCTCGAGCGGTCACAGTGGCAGCGAAAACATATTCGTAAACGTGATGCTGAGCTGGATATACTTCATGATATCCCTACTATGTTGAAGAGAGTTATACTATCTGTGGAGAATAAACCCTTGACATGGCATGAACAAAAAGATGACGCAGACCGAGTACTGCATTATACATGTACACCATCCGAGATGCTCAGCCATCCTGGTATGGCTTATGTATATACAAATATAATTGATCATCAATATGTAGGTAATACTAAAGCTCCTTTATTAAGAGTAGTATATTTTCCCAAAGAGAGTAAAGTTATAACATTCCCTAATGTTCATTATCTTCCTCTGAATAGATCAAATTTTGACTCTGTACGCGTGCATATAAAAGATGTAGAAGGAAATCCTTTTCCCTTTACACACGGTGCATTGTTATGCAAAGTTCATATTAGAAAGAAACAGATGCAGTAATTACAGCATAACGGATTATATATAAGAGGTGTAGTCAGATATATTTTTCATTCATTAACATACTCTCACAGTGTAAAGATAGTATAAGAAAGACACTCCTGTAATAATGGACGAAGAACGGGTATTCAGAGGAACAAAAATGCAGAGGGGGTATGGTCTTGGTGGATTTTTCGCCAAGCTATGGAGAAGTGCAAGGCCTCTACTCAGGAGAGGTGGGGAATATATAGGTAAAAAAGCTATAAGAACAGGTTTGCATACTATTCAAGATATTGCTGCAGGAAATAATCCTCGTGCAGCATTAAAAAGACGTATTGCCGATGTTTCAGATGAGATGTTGGATGATGTTAAGCGTAAAATAAGACGTAAAATGTCAGGTCAAGGACGAGGGGGCAAGAAGATTGTCATAAAGAAAAAGGCTAAGCGGAAAAAACCTCTAAAGAAAAAATGTATTGATGTATTTGCTATTTAATTACTAACTGATAACTTTTATACGAGCTGTGTATATAAGTAAGGTTTTTCATGAAAATGTTCATTATACGACCAGAGCTCGCACATGCAAGATGCATTTCCTTCATCCTTCTAGTCCTGATTGTTGTAAGAGTGAATTGGATCTCTTCTCCATGAACCCTACACAGATTAGCGTTAGCGAATCCAACTTTATCAGTATTAATCCTCTGCATTCAATTACCAATACAGATGTTCCTCTAGAGTTCAATATTCCAGGCACTTCTGATCAGTACTTAGATCCCTCTAATGTGTTTTTATATGTAAAAACGAAATTGACAAAACCTGATGGTACAGATCTTCCTACGGGGGATGACCATATAGTATATACAGAATCAAATTTCCTGTATACATGTTTCACCCAGGTTGAAGTCTATCTTAACGGAACTTCACTAGGTGCATCAGCTGCTAATTATCCTTATAGGAGCTATATAGAACATTTGTTAAATTATTCAGACGATGCTAAACAATCTCATCTCAAATCATGTGGTTTTTACAGTTTCAAAGATGAAGCTGCACATATAGATAAAGCAGCTAAAGTCATAAATAATACTTATGAATTTTACGGTCGATTAAATGGCGATATCTTCTCTCAAGAAAGACTCATTCTACCTTCTGTAGATACTAGAATCATTTTATCACGATCAAATCCTAAATTTGCTCTTAAAATAAAAAGTAAACCTACTGCTACAGCTGTATGTCCTGAACCTTTTACTACCCCTAAAACTCGGCTATATAACAAGGTTTTTAATAAAATTATCACCACAGCGCCATTTGGAAATTGAAAATTCGCTTTTGAATACTACAGCAAAGTACCCTATTAAGAGAGTTGAAACCAAGATATTTAATTTCACTCAAGGATTATCGAGTATCAATATCCCTAACATTGTGAACGGAAATTTACCACAGAAAGTAATAATAGGGATTGTGGAACATGAAGCCTACTCCGGGAAAATTAGAATAATCCTTTTTGTATCCTGGGGCGATTTAGGGCATCAAGTTTACCATGTGAATGGACTAACTCACGACGTTGATTAATGGAATGTTTTACAACGGAGGACCTATCTCCTCTGTACGCGCCTTTTTACGACTTAATAGCCAATACTGTTCATGTAATGATCAGCGGGACCAGGTTTAATCTTGAAGAATACGCCAAAGAATAAGTCAATTTCATATGCCGTTGTATCTTCTCAGACATTTCAGCTTGTAACGCCTATCATTAAACATTTTGAGAAAGGGGCCTTAGGACTAAGTCCTCCTCTTTTGGATCGAATTTCTAAAATCCACCCATCCTGTGTGGTTATCTTGAAGCATCCTCAACTCATTGGAAATTGACAGAAGTACGCAAACCACTTTTGAATTATTAAAGATGAACGAAGAAGAAATAAAAACGGTATTTAAAAAGAACCTCGCTTTTTAGGTGTGTTTGCTATTAACGAAATAAACTCTGTAAAGTTGGAGAAGGACACCTGCTTCATATTCAATACATTGCCTCGTCACATCACCTCAACAGGACATTGGATTTCCGTTTATAGAGCAAAAAAACGATACTGTTCACATAATTGATTCTTTGAACTTAAAATTTATATTGAATAATCATTATATTACCTTATTTTTAAAATATAATAATGTAAGCTGTGTAAAAACTATGTCTTACCCTGTTCAGCCCTTATATTCCAATTTATGTGGAGTCTATTGTATTTATTTCATTATATGTTTTTTAAATAATGTATGTTTTAATAAACTTGTAAATATATTTGATGCTAAAAATTTGTATGTCAATGATTTTATAGTTTCTGATTATGTAATAAATGCTTTAAAATGAAAAAACGCGATTTTACTTCCCTTAAAACTCGTATATATAAAAAGGTTTTAATAAAATTTCGTACAATTTTTAAACTCTTATGCTTATATAACATAAACTCTGTGTTTGCTTTTCTCTCACATACAAATTAAAAATAAAAAAGTATAAAAACAAATAAAAATAGAAATAATAAATAAAAAGTAATAAAACAAAATTAAAAAATATAAAAGAAAACATAATGTTAATAAATATATGAGTTAAAGCAGTAAAGCAGAGAGTTAAAGCAGTAAAGCAGAGAGTTAAGGGGACGTTGCGCGTTGAAACACTAATGTAATTTTTTTTGGATAAATTATACACCATTCGAAAGAGGAAAGATTTCTGTACAATATTTGTTTAATAACATATGCAAAAAGGCGTTTAGAATTTCTGTAATTTCTTCCCAAATATCATGAATCAGCATTTTTATCAGCAATTTTTAACAGTGAATTTCTGCTGAACTACAAAAGATTTTTTCAAGCGGATTTCACTGAAATACTTGCCATACGCATATATTTTATGAAATAACTTACAAATAGCAGCAATATATAGAGAATTTTTTTTTTATTTTGATTTTTTTGCTAAATCTCAACTTTTTTTTTCTCCATAAAATTTAAAAGTTATCAGAAATATACCAAAAGTTTTTATATTTGCATGAATCATACATCAAAATGTATTTCAATGTATACAAAATTGAAAACAAAAAAGAAAAGTATAAAAAGGCGTTGGATTTTTTTGTTATACTCCGGAATAGCAGCTCAATGTGAAAAAAGTTTTTTTTTTAGTAAAATAGTCAAGAAGTTGAACTGTGAGCAGTGGCAAAACCGTTGGGTATACAACAAATTTATATAAATGAAAAAATGGGTATCTCGCCAATTTTTACAAGTTGTAAAAATTTAATTCTAATCAGATGAATAGTAAAAAAGTTATATGCCATCAATTATTTGAATTTTTCTTTTTTTTCTTTTTTTTTTTGCAATAAAAAGAAAAATCGTAATAACTTTTTTATTATATATCCGATTAATACGAAACTTTCAGAGCATGTATAATTAGAAAGAATGCACATATTGTGTTAAGATAAATTTTTTGTATATCAAACGCTTTTGCCGCTGTTCATGGGAAAACTAATAAATTTTAAAAAGTTTTCCCGCAAGTAGCAGCAAAACCATTGGGCGTACAGAAAATTTATCTAAATAAAAGATGTGTATATCGTCGAGTTATAAAGGCCATAAAAATTTCATTTTTATCAGATGAATAATAAAAATGTTGCATGATACCAATCATTAAAAAAAAAAATTTCGGCAACTCAAAAATAAAAAAACTATGAAAACTTAATTATTATTTATACGATCAGTTTGAAATTTGCAGAGCGTATATAATTGGGGAAGGTAGACATTTTTTGTTAAGAGAAAATTTTTGTATGCCCAACAGATTTGTCGCTGCTCATGGGAAACATTTCAAAGTTTTCAAAAGTTTTCTCGTGATCAGCGGCAAAACTGTTGGGCATACCAAATATTAATCTAAATAGAATATGTATATCTTGTAGAGGTAAACAAGCTGTGAAAATTTCATTGCAATCGAGTAAATATTAAAAAAGTTACACGCCACCTGTTCTATTTATTTAAAAAAAAATTTTTTTTTGCTACTAAAAATATTTATGATAATTTTTTTATTTTTTGTTCAATCAATACGAAACTTTCAGATCATATACTACTAGGCAAGATTTACATTTTTTGTTTAAATAAATGTTTTGTAAACTCAAGGGGTTTGCCGCTGCATATGGGGAAACTTTTGAAAATTTAGAAATTTTCCCATGCACAGAGGCAAATCCGTTCTCCATACAAAAAATTTATTTAAACAAAAATTATGTATCTTCCCCAACTTTACTTACTCCGAAAGTTTCGTGCTGATCGCATGAATAATAAAAAGGTTATAGTGATTTTTCATTTATGACATATCAAAATTGAATACCCCCCCATATCCCCCTGTATATTGTGAATAAAATATTTTTTGCATGTTGAAAATAACCAGACCATTCGAAAGAGCATTAAATTCTACACTAGAAAGTGTTAAAACCTAAAATTCATAGAATTGATGATTACTACCCTCAAAAGTTAGGAACCCCTACGCGCAACGTCCCCTTAAAGCAGTAAAGCAGAGAGTTAAAGCAGTAAAGCAGTGAGTTAAAGCAGTAAAGCAGTAAAACAAAAGCATACTAATCCCTTAGGTACACCTCTATGGATTTACTGATTTACTGCTTTAAGGTATGTAATGTTAATAAATATATGAGTTAAAGCAGTAAAACATGTGAGTTAAAGCAGTAAAACATGAGTTAAAGCAGTAAAGCAGAAAGTTAAAGCAGTAAAACATGAGTTAAAGCAGTAAAGCAGAAAGTTAAAGCAGTAAAGCAGTAAAACAAAGGCATACTAATCCCCTAGGTGTAGTAATTACACTTATTGTTTTCTGCCTTTACTGCTTTAAAGGATATGCGTAAAGTCTATGTTTTTAATAAATTTCGTAAAAATTGTAATCAAATTGAAGGATTATAGAATATTGAAACGAAATTCTTTTAAAAAGTTAACCATTTGATTTATCACTGAAAGCGATTTTTTAGTTCACGCCTCGGAATATTGGCCGCCTGCGGCGCACGCGGCGGCGGTTTACCGAGCAATATTGCGCTAGCCGCGGCGCAGCGCGGGAGGGAACGCCGGAAATACTGCGCCTGCGGGCGCAACGCGGCAACGCGGTTTCGCGGATGGGCTGACCTGCGGACGCGGACTCGGAACTCGGAACGCTTTGGCGATTCACATGATCAACTGTGTACTCTTTAGATTATATATTCCTGTCATGCTATCAGAGTTTATAAAAATACCATAACATATCGTAAGTAGGAAGCATCTCTAAGCAGATTGTAATCTAAACACATTCGAATCCTCATACCTTATACACTATGGGGTAGACACCCACTATTAGGGGCATAATCGGGCGCTCACAGGGGAGGCATCAGAAACGGCTATGAAAAAGCGTGGCACTATGTGCAAACTCACTTGGCACTATGTCGGCACTCACCTTGGCACTATATGCACCACTTGGCACTCCTTGGCACTCCTTGGCACATCATATGGCACTCACTTGCACTCAACTGGCACTCATGGCACTCATCTAATACTCATAGAACACTAATAGAATCTACAAACCTTTAGAAATAAAAAAAACCTCCCCTTTTAAGTGTTGGGAAACATCAACCGCCAATCAAAGTTACGCGTGGGTCAAAATGACCCATGGTATTGGTAGGTTCAAAGGCGAAATCTATGGTCCAAAACAAGAGAAAGACATCAAAACGGGCTAAGTCCCTAAAGAAGGACAAAAAATCTACGTGGGTCAATTTTGAACCCACGCGTACTATGCAAGCGATAAACCCGAAATATCATGGATCAAACAAGGTAAGACATAAAAACAATAGGGCTAAGTCTAAAGGAAAATCAAAATTCACCGTGGGCCCAAAAATTGACCCATGGAATACCAAAGGGTTGGTCCCGCAAACAATTTCCGTGGCAAAAATTGACCCATGGAAGACCAAACGGTTGGTCGAAAATTAGGCTTGGGCAACTGACGGCGCATGGAAGACACCAAAGCGGTAGCGCAAAAATCTACCGTCGGGACAAAAATTGACCCACGGCAAGACCAAAAATTACCGTGGGCAAAAAAATGACCCCATGGAAGATCAAGGGTTGGTCGAAAAACTTAGGGTGGGCACAATTTGACCAATGGGAAGACCAAAGGTAGCCAAATATACGCTGGGCCAATTGACCCCATAGAGCCCAAGGGTAGCCAAAAATTACGTGGGCCAAATTGACCATCGGTATCTTGGCAGTGGTCAAACAGGTTACGACATCAAAAAAAGGGCTAAGCCCTTAAAGGGTAGCCAAAAATTACCGTGGGCAAAAATGACCCATGGACGAAAAAATTAGGGGGCGTAAAATAGGGGGTAATACGT
>JABUQX010058547.1:0-26914 GCA_015478945.1 Trachelipus rathkii
AAAATTCAATAGGGCCTGTACACCCTCAGCATGTAGGGTATACCTTTTTTAATTTGATTTCATTAATGGTAATTTTTTTGCGAATACCACATTATAATACTTCAATTCTTTGGAACAATTTTGCGAGACTTTTGATAAATAGTTATAATGTCCATGATTTTGCCTAAATATGTTTTTGTATGATGTTGTAGTTAGTTAATAAATTTAATTTCCTCATCATTTATGCCCAGTTCATTCAGAATAGTTTGTCTTCAGTAATTCGATAGTAAATCTATTGGTTGTTAGGGCCTGGTTTGGAAGAGAAGATTCAAGTTTTTTTGTGAGTCTAATGGAAATCTTTTAAGTTGTTTGCGTGTCATAGCATTATGTTGTACATTGTTTGAAGAACAAAGTAGTTATAAATACGTTTCTTACCAGAATATGTTGCATAGTTTTTCCTGAAGTTAGTTGCTTCCATTATATATTTTACTAAAATGCTGGATTGAGAGAAATTTATTCTGTTTGATTTGTGTTGTTTTCGGTGGGGAGTTGTGAATTTTTTGCGCTAAATTTAAGTGTGTAAATAGTATTGCATACGCATTTGGTTGCAATTTCGTAAGCGTTATCGGAGAAATGTATCATTATTTAGTTCACAGCATGGGCAAGTTTTTTAGCCAGCATTAGTCGACCATTTTCTAATTTATCTTTTTAGAATGGATTGCACAATAAAACATTGTTCTTTTATATATGTTTCTTGTTTGAGATCTTGTTAATCTTGATATAAATTTAGATGTTGTAGCATGCATTTAATGGCTAGTTTAATTTTGTATGTTTCTTTTTTAATAGTTTATGCTTTTATGGATTTACGTTGATAATCATGACTATGCCTTGCATACCTTTGTTTTCATTAGAAGCCCTAAAATCATCATAACTGGTTTGCCATATTTTGATTGTTCATCGAATAAATTGTTTCCAGCATAGAATTAAAGTCGTCTGTAAGTATCGACAGATGGAATGAGATAATTAGTTTTTTCAGAGATGACGAGGTACAGAGAACAACGTAAGAATATTGATTGGTTCCTTTTCTTTCCGTAAACTAATGATATGCCAGCATCAGTCTTTAAGTTTTTTTTCTGGTAGTCAATGTTATATGTAATCATAAATACGAATTAAATTGAGCTTAATATTGATATGTATACAAATTTTAATGCATAAAGTTCTGTAAATTTAAAAAAATGATTTGTGAGTTATATTAAAGAATTCAGCCTCTGAGTTAATTGCTGTTTATAAGAAGCCGAATTTTTATGTTACCGTAAGCCGTAACGAAACTCTAGAACTGTTTTATGTAGAATTTATTACTGAATACTTTAGTAATGAGGTCAGATTTGTCGATAAAATACTGTATTGTTAACGAAGATAGATGCATAAAAAATCAGTATTATGTACGGAGAGGGTGGCCATTTGTTTAGTTTTTGAGTATGAAAGTTAATTGCCAAATTAACTGATTCTCCTGTCATAGAAGAGATTGGATATGCATGGCTTGTATCATTAATATCACGAATGTAGCACTTACGAAGGCTATGAGAGAAATTCTCCTTTGTTTTTTTTTTTTTTTTTTTTTTTTTTGGAAATAGTTCAAATGAATAAAAATTAACCATAATAAATATAAATATTCTGTAAAATTGAAGAATGGCGTGGAATCATCGTATTACCATAGTGCTATTGTTTCAAACATTAAAAATGCGAATATTAGTTCCCAAAATGAAATAGCGGAGTTGCCGTACGTAGAGATTTTCTTTATAAAATTGTGGTAATATTGGTTGCCTTGCTCTGTAGTTCTGTGTTGATGTTGCCGTATTCTCTTAAGTATAAATAGGGAGAAGACTAAGTATTTATTATTTTAAACTTTATTTTATTATTTTTTTATAGTATAAATATTATATTTATATATATTTATATATTATTAACTATATATTACTATATATATATTATATGATATATATATATATATATATATACTATATAATATATAATATATATAGAGAGAGAGAGAGAGAGAGGGAAGAGTAAATTGCATTTTGCTGGAGTAGCCGTATATATATAGTATATATATATAGTTACTAATATTATATATATATATATATATATAATATATATGACTATATATATATAGTATTATTATTAATTATTATTAGATATATATAATAATATATATAACATATAGATGTATGTTATATATATATTTATATAATATTATATATATATTAATATATATATATACTATATTCCTCTCTATATAAATTAGTATTCTATTTTATTATATACTATATATTGTTTAATAGAATATTAATGTATATATTATATATAATAATATATATATATATATATATATATTATGATATATAATATATATAGTTATTATATATAAAATTATTTATATATATATTTATTATATATATTTTATATATATATTATATATTATAATTTTAATATATATTTATAGTAATTATATATATATAATATATTAGTATATATTATTGTAGTAGTAATATTTATGCTTGCAATTTCAGAGAAAGGTGATAATGTAGGAAAATTTATTCTTACTATTACTTATAAGTAAATTATGTTTATTTATTTTATTTAATTTACCCCTTTTATTAATTATATCTATTTATTTTATTTCTTATTTATATTATATTTTTATTATTATTATTATTAATTATGTTTTATTATTTTATTATGTTTATATTATTATTAGATTATTATTATTATTTATATTAGTGCTATTATCTAGTAGCATTATTTATGTATCTTATAGTTTATATAGAATATATATTACTAATAAAATTTTAATTATATACAAAAAAAAAAAATCTAAAGAAAATAATAACAAATAAAATCTCGAAAAGGAAGGAACTGAAAATTTCATTAAGTTTCTCTTTTATAATACAATTGAGTATTGTATTAGACGAGAGAAATTAACCATTTTCTAGCTATTATTTTATCATTAAGATGCCGCTAGCTTTTGAGACATTTCGATTATTTTTTCTTATTTGATTTATTTTTATTATTATGAGAATAAGATCGTAGCTGATTAATTTATATTTGTTCTTTGGTGTTGTGTTGTTTTGGAAGGGGGGGGGTTGAATTTTTGTTTAAGATTGTTCGTCTTTGTTTGGTTTAAAAGTTATTTGTAAGTCTGTTTTTTAGCTTTAATTTATAATTTTTTTTTTTTTTTTTTATAACATTATATGTAATCATTAAATCTCTTCCATATATTTTATAAAATTTTCATTTAAACAAATTAAGATTAATTGGACTCAGTGGATTGTAGTGTTAAGAAATGTATTCACTTGAAAAAGAATAGTCTATTTCAGAAGACAATAAATTAATCTGTTAAACAAGGCTTTATTCAGAAACTATTTAGACATATTCTTATATTTTAAGATTATATATTATGATTATATATGGTAGTGATCTGTGAGATATATGATAATTGGCTAGAAAGTTGGACATATATTAGATTAGTTATTTTTATTCTTTAAAAATAGTCTCCAAATATTAAGAAAAATTAATGTGAGAATTATATTTTGCATTTATATATAATCCTTCTTTTTGTGAAACTGCCATAATTAAATGTATTGTTTTCATTGTGTATTGTAATATTCTCTCTTTAAAAAACGTCGTTTGCGCTCTTCATCAGAGAGAGTGTGCGTTTAGGTTTGGGAGAGAGAGTTTCGCATCCAGTTTGTTGTGTTTTCTAAAAATTTTATGTTTCTGCTCTTCGCTTGAAAGGGTCATGCCAGTGATTAGTAGGGATAACATGTAGGAAATGATAAAAAAGAGGCAAATTTGCTACAGCAACAATCATGTATAATCAAAGCGCAATATAAGAAGAACCTCAATCTGATTGACGGAAAACAGCTGCTAGTATTGCATTATCCTAGGTTATTTTACTATCATCATTCATCGCGATCATTATTGATCATTCAGAATTATATGCAGCTGTGGTGTTCAACAATAATAGGTCTTTTAAAATTGGGATTGTCTTCTGTTCTTTCTTCGGTGCTACTTCATCTCTCTTCTATCTTCTTCTCTCTCTCTTCTTCTCTATCTTCTCCTTTCTCTGCTCTCTTTCTCTTTCTTCTTCTCTCTCTCTCTTCTAACATTCTATTGTCATATACATACTTTTGAAACATTTAGTTATCAATTGTTTATTCAATCAATTCTTCAATTCAAATTGTCATTTATCGTTGCTCCTTTTAATTTCTTTTTGTATTTTTTATGCATTATTAAATTTTACTTGCAGATTTATTTCTTCCAAAGTAGATACTTGATATTATTAATTTTATTTATATCCAAAGTATAAGTAAAAGGTTAGGAATGGTTGTTTCTTCCATATTTATTTATTGAACCTCATCGTGTCTGTGGTCCAAAAAAATAATTTCTTGTTTTTGTTTATTTATTTGTGTGCATTATTTATTTATTTTCATTTCACGTATTGTAATTATATCTTTATTGTAAGTTTCTTGATTATGTCTGTATATAAGTTTATATAATATAGGTTGTATTTCATTTCTTTTTCAATGTTTTAATTATAACATCTTTTCATTTCATTCATTTAATTTCAAACTTTTTTTTTCTTTATTTATGTTTAATTAATTGATATTTAGCTATTTAAAAAACTAAAGTATATGTAATTTAGTTTCTTTTTACTTTTATATTATATTATAAAATTTACTGTACTTTATTTTAATTTGAGTATAATTTATTAAGTATTTGAATCAGTGTAAGAAAGAATGATATTATTATTATTATTATTTTATTTTTATTTATTATTATTTATTTTCATGTATTATATTATTTTTTATTATTTGTTAATTTATTCTGAATACTATTGCTGCATTTAATGTAAATTTATTATTATATTATATAATTATTATATATATAATATATATATATATATATATATATATATATATTATTATTATATAGTTAAAAACTTCTTATTGCATTAATATTATTAAAAGCAAGGAAATTATTGGTCAGATAAAAGATGTATAGTACATTATATCATCTATTTAGTATGAATCTTATAACTTATTATATTAGATTATATTGTCAAAATTTGCCCTATATTGGTTAAATGTGCTTTCATATCTTATTGCGTTGAAATATAAAAGGAAAGAAAATAAATCGTACTTTTCGTGTGCCGAAGTTTATAAATGTTTTATTAATTTCCTTCATTTTTGTTATTTTACTAAAGAAACTTTTTTTTAATAATATTTATTATTAAAGTTTTAGAATTTTCTTTTTATATTTGATTATATTACCATTTTGACTATTTTATGTATCATCTATTTAACTTTTTATTTAGCTGAATTAAGTAATTGAATTTTTCATACGATGGAATGTTTGAGGAAACTGCTATTGTTGAGGATGTTTTTCACTTTTGATATTTATTCGATTAGCAATTAAAAATTTATGCATTAGTAATATGTACAAGGAACATTAACTATTAAAATGTAGAATTCATAGAAATGTAAGAATTTAAATCCCTGCGGGTGGTTGTAGGGAATATATATTAAAACTTAAAAGAGAGTTGATCAATCTTACAGATGTGAAAAAGGAAGTGGAATACAAAGATACAATGATGATAAATTTCGTTACAATGTTGTTGCTGATGTGGCAGAAGTGATATGTAGGAGTTGATTATATATATTATATATATAGTATAGGAAGTATTATATTTAAAATAGGTATGTTATATATATATTATTAATATATTTATATAGTATACTGATATATTAGGTTATATTTTATTTATATTATATTATATTATTCATATTACTTCTGCGTGATAGTTTGCTTAAGTGATGAGGGACGGAAATTTTTCAGTTGTTTTTTATTTTCTTTATTTTTAGTTATTTTTCTTACTTTAGTTTTTTGTCTTATATTAGTATGATTTCAAGCACAGGAGTTTAGAATTTTCATTCTTGAATTTCGTTTAAATATGTTAAGTGTTTTTTTGACATATTACTATGGATATTGAATGAATTCTATTCTGAATAAATTATTCATCCTTTATATTCTCATATTGTAATTGGTCTTCAACATGTTGTGTATGGAAGAGTTAATACTTATTCTAGTAATATAAGTTAAATTTGTATTAAAATATATTATTATTGTTTAAATAATTAATATTATATTATATAATATATATATAAATATATATTATATATATATGATATATACTATATATATATATATATTATATGTATATTAAATTATTAATATATATATATGTATATATTATATTATATTATATATATTTAATAATATATATAATTATCCTATAATTATATATTATAATATATATATATAGTATATATATATATAATATATATATAAATATTTATATATATATATATAATATATATATTATATGATATAATATATAATATATATTATATATATATTATATTATATATATATATATATATATATAAAATTTTATATTATTATATATATGATATATATAGTATATCATTAACAACCCCTATCTGTTTGTAGTTTGTAGGCTGTAGGATTTAAAGCATTGCTTTGTTGTTAACCTTATGATTTTATAAATATGCTTTCAGTTTACTGAACTTTATAAAGTAGTTATATGTTGGCTAAACATCAGGCTGGCGAGATTGAACCCAAGTGCTCTTTCTTCTTCCCATTTTCACTCCACAAGAGAAACGTTGTATGACTTGGCAAGGTCCACATGGTTGGGGGCATATTGGGTAAATGTACTAGTAAGGACAGTCTGCTTTATATCAGAGTGCTACTCTCATTCTTATTTATCATCGAGGAGAATCGGGTATGTTTATGATCTTATTTTCATCTCGTTAATGAAATTCAATACATTCTTCTCTCCCAGTAAGTTTATCTATTGCTTAAAGGACAAAATCGAAGGAGTTTGAGTTCATACCTCATAACATCATTCATTGTTCTAGTTTACTATTCTTTACCTTTCGAATTCATTAATTTACTACACTAATGGTTTTTTTGTGTTTTGGTGGGTTTTTATCTGTTTTCTTTTCTTTCTTTTTTCGATTTTGTTTCTTCCTTAGGAAATATTTTAGATTACGGATTTTCAACCCAATAACCTCAGATTTTTTCAGTTTGCGTTTAAGTCCTTTGATATTTGAAAAAAGATTAAAAACCGTTCTCTCGCTGGTACTGGCGCTATATTCAAGCAGAGGAAGCTCTTATGGAAATTGCTTCGTAGGATCAACCAAGGATTGTATAACGAGTAATTGCAAAATGTAGCTTACTGATGGCACCTTTCCAATTAATCCCTATTTACTATTTAACTGTGGGATCTATCTTAAAAGTAATGGTACTATTTGAGTAATTTGGTTCTTGAGAAAATTCTGTTTGTGTGAGTTTCAATGTTTTAGTGCACAATAGACATGATTTTCCTTTAGCGGATATAACAAACTTCTGACATTATCTTCTAATTTTTTTATTTGTATAAAGAACCTTGATACGCTAATTGGCTGTTAGTTTCTCTGCTTGTATCCTGATATATTGAAGATGATACTAAATAAAAACTAAGAATCTTATTATACTACTTCAAACAATTTCATTATTACTCTCTTTGTCTCTCTATTCCACTGAGTAATTTAAGCATCTTATTTCTGTGTGTTTGAATTTGCTTTTTTTTTAATAGTTTTTTAATTCTAAATCTTCTGTGCAAAAAGTCAAGCCCGTTAGAAGATGATTACATTTTATTTGGTCCTTTAGGTTACCGTCAAACTGATACTTGTCTTAGATCGTAAATGTTTTTTATTTTTTTTTATAAAGATATGCTTGTTTGCGGCGTAATTTATAATGCCTTCTGAATGGGTTTGAATGATAATCTGGGAGTGATTTTTTTCTGACACGGGTGGTTCAAGATATTTATTTTTTCTTTCACTATAAATCGCGATAACTCTTGATTACATTATATTTTCTTTTATTGTCCTTTGCGTTCACGTGATATGTCATTTTGCCAATTATTCATTGCCTTTAAGCTTGATTATTAGAGAATTCATTCGAATCATGGACAATCATTCACACATTGCATATTGCATCCAGTAATGTGAGCATAAATCTGTTCATTTGTTTTAGTTGATGTGGGATTTTATTAGTGAAGTTTGTTATGCTTAATGATTCGATTGATAATGTATTGATAGATGGAGATAGAGTAAATGGCTACTTGGGATCTACCATTGTTCTTCAGTTTTATTGTATTAGACCAGATTAAATTTGGCTGGGAATATTAGATTGTGCGATCCGATTGATATTGAAATAGTAGACCCGACTTTTGGTAAGCAATTGTATGATAGGAGAAAGTTAGTGGATTTTTTTGTATGAGGATGTTCTGGGTTATTGGTATTATGAAAGATTAAGCCTTATATCAATGGTATGGTGAGTTAGTGTGAGTAGAGAATGGTCTTGTTGAGGTTTGTTCATAATATTGTCAATTTAAAGTGGAAAACCAAGTGGATGTCACCTAAACTTATATATATTATTATATATTTATATATATTATATATATATATATTAGAATTATATATATATAATTAATATTAATAATATTATATATTATATATATAAATATATATATATATTATTAGTATATAATTTATTATATAAGTATATAATATATAAGTATATTATATTATATTATATATAATATATATATATATATATATATATTATATATAATATATATATTTAATATATATATATATATATATTATATATATATATATGTGCAATGGGCGTATTTAGGGGGGGCAGGGGGCCATGGCCCCCACACCTTCATTAGAACAAAAAATATTAAAGCATCATATTGTTAATAAATAAGAAGTGAGAGTTAATTATTTTTATAATTCGTAGCAGTCTGGAACAAATCGATAAACATTTATTTAAAACTAAACTTGAATACTTCAAAGGAATCATAAAGAATAATGCAACATATAGCACAACATTCTTCTTCCAACACCAGTATTTAATGATCGAGCATGATCATTTTTATAAGATTTTGAATGATTTATTAGATATCAGCATTAGGAGAGGAATTTTTAAATCATAAAGATAATTATGTCTTCCTTGCAATTTATCATACCGAGCAAGTGTAATGTACCATATGAAAAGATAAAATAATGTGTAACATTTCACAAGGAAGATCATCGAAAGCACAATTGAAGTTTTAGTAAAAGCAGAATGGGATTTATGCAAATTGAAATGGCATCACAGCACAAGATTGTCAAAAAGCAGAGAGAACGGACTAGTGTTCTTGTTCGGCAGTCATAAATTCCAAATATTTACATCGTGTTGAAATTCTGGCAATTTTTCCCTGTCCTACTGCTATAGAAAGAAGCCTTTCAACATTAAGACTTTGAAAACCGTGACTTGATTAAATATTATTCGGAGATTAAAAGATAACTACTTGGATTTTTGCGTCTCTAAATAGCATAATTGAATATTTGAATAAAAGGAAGATCCTATACTCGGGGACTAAAATATAAATCCATGTCGATTTTAATATAAATTTAAACATTTTGGTATGTAATATGTAGTTATTTAAATTATTTAACTTTTTATATTTTTCTATATATAATTATATAATACTAATAATAATATATATATATATAATATATATTATATATTATAATATTAATAAATTATAATATATATATATTATACTAGTTTTTCGCTAATCACTAGATACTGCAGATACTAACTATATATATATATTATATATTTTAGTATTATATAATATATATATATATATAGTAACGATTTTTTAGTTGGCCCCCCCCCCGAAGCAAAAAAATTTCTGCGATACGTATGTATAATATGTATATATTAATAAGTATTATAGATATTATATATGATAATTATATAATTATATGTAATCATAAATTAATGTTTTTTTTATCATTTTAATATAAATATTTATATATATAATATATATACTAAATATTTATATATATACATAATATATAAATATATAATACATATTATATTCATTATATATATATATTAAATCTAATATAATTGTATATAATATATATATTATAACATATATTAATCAGATTATATAATAAAATATCAAATATATTACTATTTATATATATAGTATATATAATATACTATATATATTATATATATATATTATATATTATTATATATATAATAATATATATTATCTATATTATATATATATAGTATATTGTATATATATATATTAATATATATATATATATATATATATATATATATATAATATAATATAATATATATATTATAGTATTATATATATATATAAAGTTATACTAATATATATATGTTATCTAATAATAAGGGTGGCGCATTAACCGCTTTAGGCGTTAAAAGTCCGTTATTCAATCTTTAATTTGTTTTTTTTTTTTTCCAAAATTTCTGACACCCATTTTCGATCTAACTTTCCGAAGAAAAGACAGTAACGGAACTATATTACGAGTTACAAAGAAACATTTTGGGAATTAACGTTTCACTCGAGTTAAATTTCCCTTCATCACACTTTTAAATTATCAGGTACACCTGTTAAATACCTTATTTACGGAGTGTATAGAAAGATAGTTGTCGTTAGTTCGAGATTTTGAGAAAGTGTATTAATTAAGAGCTTTAGAAAAAGGGTTTAGATGGAGCGGTGTTTTTTTTTTTTTGGATGTGTTTTTTTTTTTTTATTTTTATATGTTTCAAAAATTGCTTCTTATCTTACGTGTTAATTGGTGAAATGTGAAATGAGAAATGAATGTGTGTTGTTGGTGAGCGTAGAAACTTTAAAGTTTCCGCTAGAAGGGAGTGCAGGAGGCAATAGGTATATATAAGAAGATTCAGGAAAGGGAAGAGTCAGTTTCGACATTAGTTAGGAAATTTTAAGTGGTACTAATACAGGATGCTGATGCTGCTCTCGTCTCTGCTCGGGTCTCTCATCTCCTCTCGATCTTCTCTCATCGCCTTCTCCTTCTCTTCTCTCCTCTCTTCTTCTCCTCCTCCTCCTCCCTCTCCTTTATGCTCTCTCTCCTCTCCATCTCCTACTCTACAAACTCACAACACCAAAACAATCTCACTCTAAACTAACAACCAATCATCAACCATCACACCCATTCCTTCGCTCTCCTCCTCCTTATCTCCTCTCCGTAGATCTCTCCCCTCTTTCTAACCTACAGACATCCCTCCTCAAACTCCTTCTTCTCCTTTCGTCCTCTCTCTCCTCTCCTTCCGCTCTCTTCTGTCCTCTCATCTCGTCTCTCTCCCTCTCTTCTCTCTACTCAGATCTCCTCCTATCTCCTTCTCTCATTCCCATCCCTCTATCGTCGTCCTCCCCCGAAAAATCAAACAACCTCTGTGCCCCACTCCGTCCTCTCTCATCCATCCCTCCCCACATCTCTCTGCACTCGCACTCCGCTCCCTCTCTCTCCCTCTCTCTCACTCCTCACTGTCCTCATCCTCGCTCTTCCTTCCTTCTCCTCCTCTCCCGTAGTCTCTCTTCTCCTCTGTTCATCCTCATACTCCTTATCCTCCTTCGTCCTCTCATCTCCTCCTTTCCTCCTCTCCTCTCTCTCGCCTCCTCTACTCCCCCTCAAGTCCGCATCGACCTCTCCATCTTCCCGTTCAACTCCTCTTTCCCTCTCCTCTCCCTCTCTTCTGTCTCCTCTCTCCCCTCTCTCCCTCTTCCCCCTCACCTTTCTATAAGTCTGTCTCTATACTCTCTCCTCTCCCCTCCATCCCTTCCTCCTCCCCTTCTACGATCTCTCTTTATCCTCTCCTCTCCTCTCTCCTCCTGTGCGCATAATACGAGCACCAAATCGTCCTATATCATATATAATAAACCAGATAAATAGGATCATCCAAACAGGTCATGAAGAAACGGTCCTATTTAATTACACCACTCTCATCGCCTCTTGTCACCTCTCCGTCTCATCACTCGCTTTCTCTCTCTTCTCGATCTCCTCTCTCTTTGTATATATTATAATATATAATATATTATATAAATATATATAATAATATATATATATATTATATCTATTACTATTATATATATATATATATATATATATATATAATTATATATATTTATTCATGTATATATTTATTATATATATATATATATTATATAACTAATAAATTATTATAATATAATATATATATTATATATAATATATCTATATATATAATAGTATGTATACTATATAATACTATATATTTATATATATTTATAACTAATATATATATTATATATATATAATTATATATATTTATATATATATATATATAATATCTATATTATATATATATATATATATGAAAGTAATAAGCCATTAATAACGATAGTGTGAATATAATCATAGCGAACTAAAATTTTTGAACGGCTAATAGTGGGCAATTGAAAATTAAGCGATGTCATGGGTTCAGGAAGACAGATACTTTAAAATCTTAGCCTTAACATTGACGAATTCTTTAACTACCGAGTCTAAAGAGTAATTACATTGATTTTTCTTGCAAACTGCTGTTTTCCCAAAAAAGTTATCAATAAAGCGGCATGCATCTTATCTAGCAATTTAAACTAACGTAAACAGATATTCTGCCAAGAAACGAAATACCGATTTAAAGAGAAAGCCAAGGCAGGTTCGCTAAGAGGGAAAACCTCACGCAGACTTTCTTCTGGTTCCAGCAACGAAAATCTATCTTCGCCAACAGATACCAAGAAAGTACGCCAGATGACCATTGCTCAATCTTTTGGTATGGCTAATACTGGTGGTGCTGTACCCCAATCGGCTGTGGATCAATGCATTTTGATATTACGTTTATAAGAGAATATGCTGTTTTATGTTCAGATAAAAATATTTCTGTTGTTCCCAAGTGAGACAGTTTCCTGAGCCATCTCTGGAGGAACATAGAAGCGATTATTAACATGCCTTTCCGGATTTATGGAATATTTAAATAAGTAACTTACAATTTTATATATATTTATGTGATTTATATTAATATTACTATTAATATATAAATAAAATTATATATATATATATATATATATATATATATAATATATAATATATATATATATATATATATATAATTATATAATATTATATATAATATATATAATATCAGAGTTCTCAAGCGAAGTTGAGTGGAGCTAGCTACTAAGCCGACTGCTAGTCTCCCATAAAGAAAAGTTTACATGGGCATGATCCTGTCACTGGTTTAGATCAACAGCAAGGGAAGACAGGCAAGCAGTGTTGGCTTGCAGCCGACTGGCAAAGACACACACATATGAAGATGCTCGCAAGCAATGCACCGATTTACTATAGAATTATAGATTGAAAATAAAGTCATTTTTTCCAAACATTGTCATAATATTGCTAGTTTATCTTCAGTATATTAAAAATTTATTTATTATTCATATAATTGCAAATAAACATGTATCTTATCATTATTTAGATCCATCCAACGTGTTTTTATATAGGATTACAGCAGAACAATGTGCAATTTTGTGAAGGCCTTGTTCACTATGGAGGCGAGAGTCTGTTACAGTATACAGACCTATCTCAAATACTCAGAAATGGACACGAACACATGAAAATGCATAAATTACAGAATCCATTGGACGAAAGATAAAGCAGAAATTGTGTTCGGTAAAAGAACACTATTTTGTACCCAAATTGATTCTTACATCACTTGAGCAGGCCACATAACAGATGTGAGCAACACGTTTAACCTGGTGGCTGAGCAAGGATGAAGAAGATTGCACTCAGAAGTTCGGTATTGTGGGTGCTTTAAACGAGGTGATATGGCTAAGAAGACACGTGCCCTCTGGAATCAATAAGAACTCACCAAAATTTTAGAGACTGAAACTGAAAGATCTGCTCTCCACAGAGCAATGACCAACGATTATATAATAATATATATAATATAATAGTATATATATCTAATATTATATATATTAAGATATATAACATAATATATAACATTCATTCTATATATAATATAATATATATATTATTATATATAATATATAATTTATATATATTATAATATATATATATATATAATATTATATATAAAAAATTATACTATAATATAATATATATATATATATATATTAATATCTATATATATATATTAATATATAATTATTATTCAGATATTGGGTCATTGACTCTGTGGAGAGAGATCGTTCGTTATCAGTCTTAGATTATTGTTGAGGTTTTATTGATTATTATATAATATAATTATATTATATTATATTATATAATATAATGATATATATTTATAATATTAATAATAATTTATATAATATAATTAAATATATATATATTTATATATATATTTCATATAATATAAAATATATATAATTATATATATATAAATATAATATATATTATATATAATAATATATATATATATATTAATATATATTATTACTATATATATATATATAATAATATATATAATTAATAAATATATAGATATATAATAGAGAATTTTAATCTGAATCGATAATTTACCTGATATATGCATTGAGAGCATGTTTGTACCTTTACCTTATGTCATTGCTTGCTTTTCATTTGATGAAATGTTTTGATCGGGAGTAGACCGCAATTCCATATAGTGTGATAGTGATGAAACACACAACCACCTATCATCACAAGTTTGATCCCCTAGGACGCTTATGTCACCTTCGTCCTTCTGCACCACACGTAAAATGGTGGTACGACTTTACCCGCTTGTACTCCAGTGTATAAATTCCACGGACTTTACATTCATAAGGGGATTTGAATGACTCAGCTACTCCACCGTAGTGATAGCTTTTTTTACCTCCTTTTCATGACCCCAAGATTCATCATCTACCCACACATGAGAGGCATCTGCATACTCCGATAACTCGGAAGTATATATACTATTTCTTGTCGTCTTAGACTAAAGAACATCGAAAATCGTAAAAGTTTTATATGCCAATGCCTATGGTGAATCTTCCTACTGGGATTCTTTTATATAAAGAGGGTTTCTCGGCTCCACAATTGATTTACTTCGACAATTCATAAAAACGAAGAACACTTCTAAAGAGATCTTTCCTACTATAAATGAGGTTCAACAAGCACCCAAGATGTTTTAACTCTCTTCAGCAATAAATTCTACCACTGAGGATATGGAAATGTCACCAATCCTTCCTCAAATTTCCTCGTACCTGTTACATTGACTGCACAAGTGGCAGAGAAAGTATATGCATATATAATATAGCTCATGTTTTTGGTGAGGGCTAGTTTGTATTAAAAACCGCGAAGTAAGTCTAGGATTTTTTCCTTCAAAGAACTAATTCGATTATTATTATTATTATGTTTTGTACCATGATATATTACCATGATATTACCTCTTAGCGAGAACTTTTTTTTAGTTAGCTTGAGGATCTGCAATTGATATGGTTTTTCTTATTGAATCAATTTTTTGTTAGCGTCTTTCATTTTTTTTTTAAATACAGAATAACAACGGTCTTTTGAATTTAATGGAAAAGCTGAGGCAGTTACACCAATTTAGGATTATTGCGTGCCTTTTTAACGCGAACCTTTCCCCTCATTCTTGTGAATTCCAATTTCAGCATTTAAGAAAACTGCTGTTTATTTCTGTCGTAGAGGCACAGCAAGTACTGTGTCATACAACACTTCACTGTGAACAATACAATTCTACTTTAAAAACAGTCTCGGAGCCAAATTTTTAAGAATTATATTGGTCAGAAATTAAAATGGGTTTCTCTCATCAACCATTTAATTTAAAAGCTTGGTGCAGACACCCATATTTCACATAAGATACTGGGAGTGGATCTCAAAAAGTTATTCCAACCCTTCAAGATTTTAGTAAAAAATATTAATTTATTGAAGTTGCTGATCTCCTTTAAAAATGATGGAATCGATATTGCAACTAGAAATTTTAAGGAATTTCCAAAGCGTAAGGTGAAGCTAAGGGGATATCAGGTTTCAGTCCTTTTGGGGAGAATTTTTTGTTATGCACTTCCCATGTGTGGCTTCTTAAACACTGGCCCTCAGACTTATTTACCTTATTTGATGAAATTAACGAGTGTGTATTTACAATGGCCGTTTGCTGTTGCTATAGTAATAAGTAAGGTTTAAAATGCATTATTTTCACAACTTCAACTTCAACTTTATGCAGCTGTAGTAGTTCTTTATGAAGCTTAAAGTCATTTTATATTCTCATACAGTAGTAGGAGGTCCATATTGGAGCACGAAAAACCCACCCCAAAAACCCACCCATTAAAAACCCCACCCAATGAAAAACCCACCCACTCCAAAAACCCACCCAATGAAAACCCACCCAATGAAAAACCCACCCCCCAAAAACCCACCCCCCCTAAACTTTTTTCGGTACCACCCCTTTGATCTTCCTAATGTGGTACAACATTTTTGGTACCTCACGGTATTTTTTGGCCACTATCACCTAATATTTTGTGTGGACAAATAAATCGCAAAATCTGGCAACCCTAAATTTTATTACTCTTATTCTAAAAGATAAATATAATAGGGTGCGGTCCAAGATGAGAGCGAAGGCCTCCATAACGTAATAGTATTAACCCACCCTATTTTACAGCCCACCTATTTTTTTCGACCAGTGAGCATTTTTGCCCACTAAGTAAATTTTGTTATAAAGATATATAATAATAACTATAAATATAAATACTATATTAGTTTATATATTTATTATGTCTTAGGTAGCACTTAGAATACCACTTTTTAATTGTCTATTAACCTTGTATATCTCTCGGCACCGCAGGTGCGACTCCCCAAGCCCTACTCCTCCGGGGCGTCCCCGCCCGTGCCGCGTCACCCGCCCCGCCAGCCTCGCCGCACAGCCGCGCCCGCCAGCCCGTCTGCCGTTTTTATCGTGCCGCCGCATAGCGCGGCCACTCTTTATTCGTCTATGATTTACCTCCGACCCGCCTATTGGACTCACTCAGGTTATTATAGTTCAAATACCGGGCAAGGCCTCGAAAATAAAAGGTATCTCATAAGCCCGTGAACTGAGATTGATGAGCGTATAATTGTCAAACGGGTCTATCCTGGTTTTATCGTGTCCCTTTAATACTTTAATTTCCAGAGAATCTCCCCAGATCTCACTATTTATGAGTACAGTGAACCTCTATATGTTAAGTTTCATACCTCATTAATCGACATGTTACGAATAACACCTTGAAGTACATTGAGCGCTTAATTACACTGCGCTATTGAGATAGACGACCTACAGTTATTTAGCTTTGTATGACTGTCATTTACATTACACATTCCATGCTTACAGCCATGTTACGCTTTTAAATTTAAAATTTTAGGCATAACTAAATAAATTAAATAAAAATATTGGCACCCCAAATAATATTAAAATTAAATTATGGAGCATGAACTTAAATTTTAAAATATATTATATTTGCAAGGTAAATGGAAAGAGTATATAAATAAATATTCGTTTATCTAGTAAATAACAATATTATTAAAAACAAATAATATTTTATTTTAGACATATATACATATATATTTGTACATTACAGTGAAATTAGATTTCGTTTTTTATCAAGTGAAAATTAACGTCCCATCATACCCTTGTGCTACAGTGCGAGCACTACCTAAAAACAAGATTCCTCCTTAGTTTGGAGTTGTGGCGAAACCTTTTGTTCGCAGGCTGAAAATGATAGTACGCGAGTTTGTGATTAGCGGTGACATTGTCCTATTTTATTGGCTCGCCATTTCATATCAGGAAGACCCACAACTTACCCGGTATTGTTTTCATTATACCGTATGCGTGACGGAGTCGTCTAGATTATGGATATCTTTGGAAGTGACAGATTTCACCATGTAGCACCTGACAGGCTTTGCGTAACAGGCTGAATGCTTTTTACGTCTGTATCCATTTAATTCATTTGTAGAAGTGATTATCGACGTTAAGGACCATCATTCACGATCTCTTGGTCCTTCTCAACCAATCCAACCCATCCTTACTCAAAATTAATCTTTGCCAGTTGCCCTGGAAAATTAATTAGTGCTCGGTTATAAAATGGCCAAAAGTTTAATCCTCTTGCTTTTTAAGATGTAAGAAAAACTTTGAGTCATTCTTTCTGTTATTCGAATGGGCTTCCGTTGATTCCTTGGACCCGTGCACACAAACTATCAGCTTATATGCACCAGTCCTTATCCGTCAGTCAGCGTTTTCCTAAGAATTGTTTCCTCCCGTATCAGAATATATTCACCTTTCGCGTGCGTCCGTGAAAACACAGTGTCGTATCACAGTAAAGATTACGCGGTGCGCCCTAGAGAATGAGGAGTTACCTTATAAATTCCGACCCTCGCATAAGCGTGTGGTGAAGGACCCCAGCCCAAACACCAACATTATGTGCGCGTCGTGTTGGCACTTTTATTAGTGATAGCCAGTCATGCATGTAACGTTCAACTATATGTTATCCCCGACACAATGATATTTCTAACCTTAAGATTCAGCTCTCTTCATTAAGTCCAGACCTGAGCGTAACTCGTGCATACGATCTCCGTATCATTTGGGTGTACGTTGAGCTAGTTTTCCACAATGAATTTGAGAAGTAATTTAGCCCTATATAACGCGCAATCCAGCGATTGCTTTCAATCATTCTGGGTCAAGTGTCTACGCCCTCCACATTGTCCTTGAAATCTGTGCAGGTATTGAAGGAATTCTCACACGCCCTTTATCGGTTATTCCACCAGGTAACCCTCAGGCCTCAGCGCTTCTCCATTTCAAGCACATGTTTCAACGTATTTTGCCCCGAAATCTCTCATTTGAAGTGTAAACTTCCAATATTTCATGGAATCTTTTTAATCTCATAGCCTTTCTCTACAGCTAATTCCAGCTCAGGACTGCAGTATACGCCTTTTAGCATACGTTTGAATTGTCTGTATGTCGCATTTTCCTTCATAGCGGACGCGTCACATGTGCTACAAGTCAGAAAATTATAGATATACCGATTGTCATGTCGTGCAGGGAGGTAGGACAGGCGTGTACAGATTCTTGTCCGAGGTCAATTACCTCGAAACATACGCAGCCAGTCCGAAATAAGGGCAACTATCCTACTTTTGTACGAACTTGCTTCTTATGGTAGCAAGATCCCTAACTACAAGTTTCGGCGTGGCCTGCCTGCTGAAAATCGTTTGTTTTCTCAGGTGCATCAACAAGGCCGACCTTATACAGTGCAGGTGAAATCTATATCGGATATACTCTCCAACTTGAACGCCTTTCTGTACGTGGAAAAGTAATAGAGCGAAGGGTTCTGTTACGGCCCCGAGCAAGGGATTTCACCTACTCTAGATTTCGCTAATATTGCACATTTCTTATTATACCAATGTGATTCGCATGTATCTATAACCTAACTTTCCTCAGTTCTCGTGTTTCGTCGTTCGTGTATTCTACGACATTGCCTACCCTTCTCAACAATACTTTTCTTTCGAACCCCATTCGCATTCCCAGGTAGTTTTTCTAAGATACACCTCGTATACCTTGCGCTTTAAAATCCGCTTCTTTGTCTCATGGTCTGTACTGTACGCCTATCAAGACTTGATTTGCCGTAGAGTTTTCTAAGCCTTTCTTACATGCTTGATGTTCATGCCATACACAGGCCGGGAAGAGTAAGACAATCTTCTTCATGACTGTACAGAATGGAGAGGGGACGTCTTATTCAGTTCTTTCGTTTGTTCATTAACGGTGAGTTGACGGGAGGATAAGAACTCATTAATGTCAAAGGGCACGTAGTCTTCAGCATGGAATTTCTATGTAATCCGTTCAGGTTTTAAAATACCGATATTTTTTTGATTTAAATTGCGTTCGCCACACATTCCTGCATGTTCCATCGCATGACCCTTATATCATCTCCATGGAATGCTAAAGCCATTTCAGGCACCATCATAATGAGTAGGTTTGAAATCCAATCTATGTGCTCTCCTATATGTTCCCAATAATGTTTTTTCAGCAATGAAGTGCATCTTTATTAAACCATGAAGGATAATGCCAGCAGATGGCCTAGAACAATCCAACCAGCAGTGCCCGACTTTATGATTCCCTTAAGGAAGATTCCCCTGGATTTCTCGAAGGATTGACGGTGAATATAAACATTCTTGGTTACACAAAATAAGAAAAAACAATTACCTTCATGATTATCGTTAATCTATTTTAAATGGTGTGTGATACCAGCGTTCAAATCAGCCTTTTCACTGTCGCCATGCGAATGTGTTCTCAAAGGTTTGTGCCTTTATACGGAATTTTCACCCTTATAATTTAATATTCTCAAGGTAGAAAACGGATAAGAAGAATCCTTAGAAAGTTCACTGTACTGCCCATAACACCTTAGGGAGTTTTTTTCAGTGACAGTGGCAAATTAAAACATTAGCGAGATCTTTTAAACTGGATGTGTGGTTAGCTGTCCATTGAGTTATAATTTTGTTCCGCGCTTCAATCGAGGGTTGGGGGATATAGAGAATGATGGACGCGTAGGTCTGGCAAGCATGTTGCTGGTAAACAAACTGAATGCGAACTTACCGCCAATTATTGAGCTGCACTAAATGTTAGATTTCTTGTGTTTTTTCAGCAAATCTGAATATATAATTGAGAAAAAGATCGAAGTGACCAGCTTTCACTACTCTTCTGTGCTCAGGTTCCAATTTGAGAGTATTTTCAGTTCGAGCGCGATACCGCCAATGTCTCACTCAGCGTGTATTGATATGTAATTTTTTCTCCTTTCTTTCTCTCCACAATCACTGCTACTAGGCATGTCTTCACCTACCGAATATACGAGTGGGTACATATTCCGTTTTTTGTGCGTCCTCCTTCCTCTGCCCGACTATTATGATTATTAGTTGACTCCGATAACATATAAAATGCTAAAACTCTTTACGTTTTGCGAAAGTAATCATCTGTTGGAACCTGATGCTTCGTCATTGAAACATTTGGTACTTATTCGTCTCTTCTATTCGGCGGTACTTTCTTCGTCGGCCACACTTCCACATTTAATATGCATTGCAATCATGACCTCTTGTTTCACCTTTTTATTAGCTACTATCTCATTATCACACTAGGTACACACATTAAGTATTACATGTGAGGGTCTTTATGTTAATTTAAGATCATTCCGGCATTGATGTTATTAGAAATCACATTGCTTTATCACAAGAGTAAACTGGACGTAGATGTGTCACCCGAGCAATAGCTTTTACATTATATTTAAGTTAAGGCATTGCCCGCACCTGTATTCAGGTGCATTCATTTTGTAAAGATCTAATTAAGTGGTCTGATGAAACCCGGTCTACTAAACATCTCACTCCACAAAGACAAACCAGGACCTTGATAAGGTTAGGCTCCACACTACCGTGAATAGCTATCTTCGATTGCGATTTTCGTGTGAAAAAGGATCACATAGAAACAGACTGAGGTTTACGTCGAGGAGTAGGTATCCTATTACAAAGAGGTAAAGTTTTATTCTAATTCGCGTTGCTGGCTTAAAACATTTACACTCGATTTTTCATCAACTAATTGATACCTGGTTGAGTGTACAGTCACCTCTGTATTTATTTCGTTCTCACTGCTTATCTATCATAGTACAATGCAAACAACAAGAAACTAATCCTCTAGCAACCTAATTTAGATCCTCAATTACAGGGAAATGAGAGAGAATGCTCTCAGTTGCGCTTTAGGGCTCTTCATAATGTTATATGAGCAAATATAGAGAGTTAGTCTCGATCTCTTACTCCTTTTACTTGCTGTGAGTAGAGCATATTAGGCTAGAGTAATAAGTTATTTCGATAAGTAAGTGTTTGAAAAAATCATAAGTCAGGAAATGTCAAGTACATGATTGTGTGGAGCTAAACAAAAATAAAGTTATATGACAACCGCATATTAGCTTCCGGGAGATGGGATAAACCCTACTTCTCATTTCACCCTCTCTGATCTTTTCTACACTTAGAAAAACAAATCTCTCGCGACAATTATATGTCTTATATCTACCACAACACGGACAAAAAAATAAATCTCCTCTCCTTTTGCTACATAAGTATACTATAGTTTTGATTTTTTTTTTACATATTTATTACAATTCCCTGTGATACGGTACTACGATCTATTACTACCTAAAACATCGACACTCTCACATTTTAGTAAACATCTTATATCTAAAAGTTTCACATAGTAGCACAAGGTGATTCATATACCAATCAGCAGAACCGTATTTTTATCCCTTATACTCATTTGTACGGTACAGATATATGGAAAAAGAACGTAAAAATGAATTAATAATATAAGTTGACAGAACGGAAATAAATAACGGGATTGTGTTCCAGATTTATTACTGTAATGTTTTTTCCATTTGTTTATTTCTATTTTCAATTTCTTTTTCTAAATTTTTACAAACTTTTATATCTCATCTATATATATTTGATTTTCATCTCTCTCTCTCCAGCATCGCAATTTTTTCAGGTTCACTCTCTATTGTATGAAAGAGTTCTAGGAAATACGACATTCGACAAAACGAGTGACCTTAAGTAGCTAGTTTGTGGTTCAGGGACGAAATACTCTCTATACATGAGAGAGAATATGCGAGATATTGTTTAGAATATGGCCCCCATCACTAACCTGTGAAAAAGGGAAACCTATCACCGTAAAGGGTATTATAATTACCTCAGATATTGATTACTTACGCTTTATCTTTCGTAGTTCATATCACGCTGTGTAGCGATTATAGCTATACTAACACGTTCTCGTTATATATAGTCAACGATTGCCTAGTAATGAATCTACGCCTGTATCGATACGTACTCTGTAAACTCGTGAGTGTATACTTGAGATCGAGATAACCTACTGAATATTACAGCGTTAAACCTTCACGTTAGTACCTTCAACAGTTCAGTAACTCGAGAAAGGTGACAGGGTATTGATTATCTAATCAACCTCGTCCACTTATCATCTTACATGGTAATACATACTTGTATAGATAACATAAGTGAATGTAAAGATGCCGACGAGACCTCTCAGATAATATTCTACTTATCCGCCCTGGATTCCCTTTTTACTGTTTTGACATTAAATTTGAAAAAAAGAATTGTAAAATAATTACATTAAATTACATACTGTGTAACAACTTGAGATTATGTAGACATATATGATTTATTCAGTAATTATATTTCTCAATAATTATATGCAATATATTAAGTTTGAGTAATATATATATACTTTATCCGATAAGACAGTGTCGAAGGGGGGTTACTCTCGCTCTTAGATTAAGGCCCAAATAGCACTGTTGTCGTTTCTTATTTTTGCGCTATAGTTAGATAATCTGTAGATTTATTCACAGTATTAAGTCTGATGTTGAGCCGACGTCCAGATATTTCTGAGAGTATAAGAAAAGGAGCAAAAAAATTGGAAAAAAATAACTCATTTACACAAGAAATTTTGATCACGTTCTCAGAGCTAAATGTAACTTATGAAAATTATTGCTTACCAAGGAAGAGTAATAATAAATTTAATATACATGTAAATGAGGAGAGAAATTTATCAAATTTTCAATAAAGTCTTAACAATTGTTAATAAGTAAGTAAATAATATACAAAAATCTACACAACTATTGAGAGAAATGAATTCCCTTGATTAGCTCAGCGATGATGCGGCCAATGACGTGAAAATTTACAAATAGAGAGGATTAGGTTATTAAGTTCATACTCATTATCTCTTGCATCCACCTCAACTTATATCATTGGAGCACGTATATGTGTGTTTTCGCGAGCCTTGGCAGAAATATGAGCAGAGAGAAGATAAACTTCACACGATTACATTTCATTTGAAGAGATAACACACTTACTAATTATTCTGCATATGAGTATTCCTAGAAACATGAGTGAGAGTTTATCTATAGAGGAAGAAACAGTGTATGTAAATATAAAATATATAACACGATAAGATATAATCTCCTCACCCAATATAGAACCGCTAATGTAGATATATAGAGAGTTAAACAATCAATGAGTATAGTTAATATCGACAATATACACACGATATCCTATTTTTGATTCTCTGCGCACACTTCTCGGCGCCGATGAATATGTTTATACACAGTGAGATCATCTATTCCTTTCACACAGTGCTAACACACTTGACTATGTGATAGATTTCATTGCTCAGAAGATGCTCGTTTCCCGGCAAATACTAATTTTATTCGCGATGAAGTGAAGACTACTGAACTGATACGAGCTAATGTAGTTTATCGTAGAATATCAGATCTCTACTCTCTTTAACCTATGCTTATCTTATATTGTGTACAATATACAGTACAACCTACTCTCTCGTCTCTTTTGTGGTATCATAGAAGCGCTAATATTATCTAGGATTTCTTTAAGGTGGCGTGGAATATTATCCCACTCTGATTGTAACATGACTCAGCTACGACCAATATACACACACTACTATCAATACTATAGCTATATCTTATATCTCTCATCGAATAAGTATTGTATCTGTCTTACTATCTATGATATTATCTCTCTCTCTCTCGTTCTCTCTCACTCTCTCTCATCACTCTCTACTCCTCCTTCTCTCTCTCTCTCTTCTCATTCATCTCTCTTCGTCTCTCTTTCTCTCTCTCTCTCTCTCTCCTTCATCTTCTCCTCCTACCCCAAATCTATTATATGATTTATATATCTATACTATATTTATTAATATATATTAATAAGTATATAGTGTTATTATATAATAAGTATATATATAAAAGAATATTACTATCGTTAATATAGAAACGACTGAGTAATATGGATAATGTAATAATTAATAACGTATAAATGAAATACTTACTCTAGGATCTGAAATCCTGAGTTTGTATCTTAGATAGCGTTTAAGGTAATTATAGAAATAAGGTTACATCTTTTCTACTCACATCAGTAACGCTTCGTCAACATATTCATCTCAATCACTATATCCGCATTAGAATATATCAAAGATCAACTTCATTAGTTGGTAAGCCGGGTCAGAGTTGATCAGTAGGTAATTCGTTCTCGGTCGTGTTTAAACCTATCTCTTTACGCTGTAAAATATATGTATATTAATATATTAATATTATAATATGAATTAATTATAATTTAAATAATTAAATTATAAGTAAGATAATTAATAATATAAAAATAATAAATATAAAATAGTATAATATATATAATATAGATAAGTATATATTAAATAAAGTTAAGATATTTATTTTAGTAATAATATAAAGAATAAATATAGAAGTAAATCAATAATAACTCAATATGATGAAAATGGAGAAAATTATACATCATTTTGCAGCAGGCGTGGCTCACGTTAATTACTGTCACTCTTATTATGGACTCATCATATTCTCTATACAGTTTCACAATCATGCATTATTCATAGGATATACTCACCTATAACCAGTTACGTATAATGGCGTTCTATCATAATTCCACTATATATATATATAAATATTAGTATTAATATATTAATTTGAAATGATTCCGTACTAGTTTAGTAAGAATTATAATAATTTTATTATTTGAAAAAGTTCAATCCAAGCGGTTTAACAATTAAAAGAGATATTAAAACCAACAAGATCTTACCTTGAAACAACTTCTTATGACTGAGATGGTGAATAATAGCAATTGCGAAAATTATATGACAATTAAGCTAACATGATTTCTTCAATAAGATTTTCTTTGATTATATCTGTTAATTAGTGAGAGTATGTGAAATTTAATTTGGTGATATTACGGTCAGCTTTGAGTTTCCTTTCTTATGTGTTTGGTGAGATTTGACAATTTTTAGACTTCAGGGCAATTATTGCTTTGCCTCACTTTAAGCAATAATCTCCGCTACTCTAAATTTATTTCGTTCCCTGCGCGTTATGCTCTCGAGATTATTATATTATATTATGTATATATATATATATATATTTATAAGAATGTATATATATAATATTATAGTAATATTATATTATAGTATAGGGATTGATATAACTTATAAGCATATATAGTATATATAAGATATAGGCCTATTAGAAAAAAAATTTTAAAGAAATTTGAGACTATAATATATATATATGATAGCTATTACTATAGATTATATATATATTATATATATAATATAATTTATTATATTTATACTCTACTTATATATATACTCAAGTGGGATAGTAAGCGTGATATGAATATAAGGTTAGTATTAGCATGTTCTTTAATGTTAAGTATAATTATATATAATAGATATAGGGAATAATATATTTAAATTATATATGATGTATATATTAGAAGTATTTAAAACTGTGTGTTTATAAAGATTAAAAACTTTGGATTTGGTTTCTTTTTGGCAACAAAACAAAAACCAAATTTTAAGATACTCGTTAACAAAAGAAAAAAAATGACATAGTTAGTGATTATAAATATTGAGCAATAAAGCAATTGAAAACAATAAATAATTTTTTTTGTTTGCCTCTTATGTCTTTGCTGTTCAGTATTGCATTTGTACTTCCTCTCGGAGCCCGAAGCCTTCCTCTGAAATGCACTGTGTTTTTTTTTCTTAAGGAACAAATTGCATGTTTAATTTGTTAATTTTTTATCTTACAATTTCAATTTGTTATAACAATATCTCTCTCTCTCTCTCTCTCTCTACGTCTCTAGCTTTTCTCTCATCATCTCTCTCTCTCCATTCCTCGTGCTCTTCGTTTCTCTTCTCTACCTCTCTCTCTCTCCGTCCTCGTCCTCTCTCTCTCTCATCTCTCTTCAACTCCCTCACTCTCTCTCTCGCTCGTTTTCTCAAAGCTATATTAAATAGTTATATCCCA